>PVIH01011371.1:0-69604 GCA_004025045.1 Sigmodon hispidus
AAAGAAGTAACAGATCTATTTGACAAAAATTTTAAATCACTGAAGAAAGAAATTGAAGAGGATATCAGAAAATGGAAAGCTCTCCCATGTTCCTGGATTGGTAGGATCAACATAGTAAAAATGGCAATTCTACCAAAGGCAATCTACAGATTCAATGCACTGCCTATCAAAATCCCAACACAATATTTTTTGGAACTTGAAAGAACAATACTCAGTTTCATTTGGAATAACAGGAAAGCCAGGATTGCCAAACAATTTTACTCAACAAAAGAACCTCAGGAGGTATCACCATCCCTGACTTCAAGCTATACTATAGAGCTACAGTGGTAAAAACAGCCTGGTACTGGCATAAAAACAGACATGTGGACCAATGGGATAGAATTGAGGATCCAGACATTAACCCAAAAACCTATGAACACCTGATTTTTGACAAAGAGGCCCAAAACATTCAATGGAAAAAAGATAGTATATTTAACAAATGGTGTTGGCATAGCTGGATGGAAGTGTGTAGAAAAAATGCAAATAGATCCAAGCCTGTCACCCTGTACAAAACTCAAATCCAAGTGGATCAAAGACCTCAGCTTAAACCCAACCACTTTGAACTTGATAGAAAAGACAGTGGGAAATACACTTCTACAAATTGGCACAGGCCACCACTTCCTAAATATAACACCAGTGGCACAGACACTAAGACCAACAATCAATAAGTGGAATCTCCTGAAGCTAGAAAGCTTCTGCAAAGCCAAGGACACTGTCAATAGGACAAAACAACAGCCTACAGAATGGGAAAAGAATTTTACCAACCCTACAAGTGTTAGAGGACTGATCTCTAAGATATATAAAGAGCTCCAGAATCTAGAGCCCAAAACCTTGAATAACCCAATCAAAAAATGGGGTACAGATCTAAAAAGGGAATTCTCCGCAGAGGAACTAAGAATGGCTGAAAGGCACCTGAAAAAGTGCTCTTCATCTTTAGCCATCAGAGAAATGCAGATCACAACAACTTTGAGATACCACCTAACACCTGTTAGATTGGCTAAGATAAAAGGCACAGATGACAGCCTATGTTGGAGAGGATGCGGAGCAAGGGGAACACTCCTCCATTGTTGGTGGGAGTGTAAGCTTGTTCAGCCACTTTCAAATGCAATATGGCAGTTTCTCAGAAAATTGAGAATCAATCTCCTCAAGGACCCAGCAATACCGCTTCTGGGTGTATACCCTAAAGAGGCACATTCACACTCCAAAGGTATTAGTTCAACTATGTTCATAGCAGCATTATTTGTAATAGCAAGAACCTGGAAACAATTTAGATTAACAAACTGTGGTACATCTACACAATGGAATACTGCTCAGCAGTAAGAAAAAATGATATCCTGAAATTCACAGGCAAATGGATGGATTTGGAGAATATCCTCCTGAGCGAGGTATCACAATCTCAGAAAGATAAGCAGGGGATGTACTCACTCATTAGTGGTCTGTAAACAAACAAACAAGAAAAAAAGCCAAGCATGCCCAAGCAGCAAACCACAACCACTGAACAGCTTGGGTCAGAAACACCCTCGACTGACCCTTTGGACCCCACTCCAACTATAGGAACACCTGACCCACTCTTGAGGGAGGGGGACAAAACTGGATTTGGCCAGGAGTGGAGACTGATCCAAGCATTATTGGGTCAGTGGGACCATAGGACTGTCTGCTCCCTGCCCAGGGAGGGGATGGGGAGTTGCAGAGAAGAGAAATGTCAAGATGTGGTGGGAGGGGGAAGGGACCTTGAATAAGGATATACAGGGATGGAAAAAAAATTCAGAGGGAAAGCTGAACACAAAGTAAATATATGTGTAGCAATCTTATTTGCATTATCACCCTTGATAAGTCATGCTTATGATTTTTATCTTCTTTATAGTTATTGCTAACTTTTCAGCAGTTTAAATTCATTTTACTATTTTTTTTGATAAATAAAAAATAAAGAAAGAAGGAAAAAAAGAAAGTGGAATGGAGTTAAATCCGGTGTTCAAGAAGATAAACAGATTATGAAACAGAGTAAAGATATTTTGACCTCAGAGATAGTTACCCTGCTAATTTTTCAACTTGTAAAAAGGAATTAAAGAAAAGCTTACAAATGTGTGCTATGGTGCACATCTTTAATCCCAGCCCTTGGAAGGCAGAGAAACGCAGATCTCTGAGGTTGGGGCCAGCCTGGTCTATAGAGTAATTACTAGAACTTAGATAGTGAAGAAAGCCTTCAAAAATAAAAAGTTGATGATGTTATAACTGGAGGATCCCTGGATTCAAGAACAATTTAGTCTATAGATCCAGTTTCAGTAAAACCAAGCTTAGGCAGTTATGAAAATTCTAAGAAACAGAAGGCTTATGAAGATGTAATTGAATGAGGAGGCCATCTATGTTCCATCCCCTGTAAGCAACAGAATTTGGCATCTTTAGCCACATGGCTCTGGCTTTAGAGTCAAGACATAAGAAAGGGGTTGTAGAATATCCCTCTTAGATCAAAGAAAGCTGCTGAGGTCAGGCATGTGTCATGAGTGTCCCTGAATGGAGATCCAGGGAGACCATTGTTTGAGGCTGTGAAGAAAAAGCTGGAGTTGCCTTGAAAACACCAAGATGTTTGTGATGCCAATGGAGTGGGATAGCTGCTAAAAAAGAGTAGAACCAGCCCAAGAAAAAGAAGTGTATTGCATTAAACAAAGTTGAAAGGAGTTGGAGATCTGAAGAGTGTTTTGACATCAGGCATAAAGATGTAGAGTTTACCCAACTGGTTTTCAGTCTTGCTTTCATTTATTATTTCATCACTATGCTTCCTATCTTATGTTCTAGAATAGTTAATGTCTATTCTATGTTATAATATGTTGAAGTATGTTATGTGTTCTATGATTTTGATTTCATAGGGCATCACAATTAATAAATTGCATGGATCTCAGAAGAGGCTTTGAACTTTGGATTTTAAAGCATTGTTGATACTGTCCTAGACTATGGAGACTTTTAAATTTGGATCGAAAGCATATTGTATTATGATATGGTTACAAGCCTACGGGGGGCAAGGAGTGGAATGTGGTAGCTTGAATGTAATTGACCCCCACAATTTTATAAGAAGTAGCACTATTAGGAGATGTGACCTTGTAGAAGTAGGTGTGGCCTTGTTGGAGGAAGTTTTTCACTGTGGGGGCAGACATTAAGCTGTCCTATTCTCAAGCTATGCCTTGTGCAGACTTCTTCCTAGTTGAGATGTAGGACTCTCAGCTCCTCCAGCAGCATGTCTGCTTGTACACCACCATGTCACACCATGATGATAATTGACTAAATCTCTGAAAATGTAAGCCACTCCAATTAAATGGGTTTTTTTTCTTTATAAGAGTTGCCATGGTGATAGTGTCTCTTTGTAGCAATAGAAACCCTATTAAAGACAACACCCAAGTGTGACCTCTGGTTTCTATACAGACATGTATGCATACATGCAAACACACACACAAACACATACATACACATCTTCTCAGGATGGGTATCTGGTGACTTACAGTCATACTAAATCCTGGCAATATTTTCATTAGAACAGTGCATTATTTCCTTCCACAGACAGTCCTCCTGGTTCTAACAGAGAGAATGGATCATTCATGTTATATGCTAGGAATCATATTAGGTATATAAATCTCAAGTATTGCTGCCTCTTCCATACTGATTATAAGCAATTTTTACTCAGGCTTAAGACAAACATTTTTCTCAACATTATCACTTTTCATGTATCAAATTATTAAGGTTTTCTCCCTAAGACTTTAGACTGGATAATTTTTTAAATCCCCAAATTCCTTGCTCAAGTTAGATAATGTAAAATGCCTTGATTGAGTTATCTATTCTGTTCCAGTGTCTGCTTGTACACCACCATGTCACACCATGATGATAATTGACTAAATCTCTGAACATTTAAATAGTCTTAACTGATCCTTCCTAGATGACAAGAAACACCACTACAGTGGAGCTGACATCTTAGGAGCCATGAAACTGGATATGCTATAGTTGCTTACATTTCTTATTATTTCTCATTATTATTACTGCTATTGTTATTGTTGTTGCTGATTTTTTAATATTTACTCCAAACAACATCATTTCCAGGCTGGCCTGGTTCATAGACTACAAAAGCAACACCCAAAGATATGTGATTTGCCTGTCCTCTGGCCCTCAGCCTCTCACTCTTCACTGCACTGAAATGCTTATGCTTTTCGGTGTGATAAAACAACAACAAAAAAACATGCTGATTTGAAAGTTCACAAATTCGTGGCAATATACAGCCCGTATAAACAAACATTTTCCTATCCTAACTGCTTGCTCACAAATAACTAACTCAGAGACTGAATGTGAATTATAAATGATCAGTCGGCCAATCAATAGTTTATTAAACCAATTCAAGTGACAAATCTTTACAGTGTACAAGACAACAATTCTATAGCAATTCTGAGTGTGTGAATCTTAATAGATACAGGCCACATGGGGACAGGATAACTGGGGATTTCTGATAAAACTCCATTTGATCAGTCCAAAGGTAGATTAAATAAGTTTGATATTCACAACCAGTTTTGTTTGTTTTTTTTTTTTTTTTTTTTTTTTTTTTTTTTTTTTTTTTTTTTTTTTTTTTTTTTTTTTTTTTTTTTTTTTTTTTACTTATGCTCATGGTTATTTTTGAGAAGTTTCCCATCCTAAAAGGAACAATACTTGCCATGTCACTGTTGACACTAATTCTCCACAATTGTCTTCTTCTTCTTCTTTGATAACCAAGTTCTAAAAACATGTGAAAACAATGTGGCAAGCAGTATCTGTGCTACAATTATGGTCCTTCCTGATTATCTTGTTGATTTTCCTGTTATTGATGTCACAGCTAATAGTGAAAGAGGCTTCCACAATCAAGTTTATATGAAAGGGTAAAGATTATTTTATTTTAATTTCAATGTAAATACACTTGAAAGAACCATAATTTGTAATCTTAGTATTTCAATTAATGTTACCTTAGCTAATGAGTTTCATAATTAACTTTATTGATTCTCTGCCCTGTATAAGTAAAAATAAATGTAACAGTCTAATCTTCTGAGTATGAGCTTCATTCAGCTGACCTAATATTAGGGAAAGATAGTAACATGTTAAACACTTTTAATCAAAATTTAATACTTACTTTTCTATTTCATCAAAAATAAATCTTGAAAAATAATAGTATTCATTTTCAATCAAAATTTAGTTTTTACTTTTCTGTTCTTAATCATTTTTGAAAAATTAGATTCTGTTAATTTTGTCTTCATGAATTTAATATTTTATGATTATATAATAACATTTATATTTCTGAAAAACTAATTTAAATTTCTATGGACAGGACTGATTTAATTTAAAAAATGGCCTGTGCACCAAATCCAGCTCTCACCAGTTTTGTGAATAAAACATTGAAACACAGCTATACCTGCTCATTTACATACTGCTTAAGTCTGTGATACTCAACATACAGAAGAAACTGAAAAAACGATACATGGTTTACAAAGCTAAAAATATTTATTATGTAGCCTTTTACAAAAAAAAAAAAGTATAGCACCTAATATTATAGATGACCCAAACTTAAGCAATTTGAATGTTATTTTAAACCTGTTCAATATTTTTTTAGATACAATACAAAGAAAGCATAACTCAAAAGCAAATGCTTACCTAATCCAATATCTTACACAATAGTACAAACCATGGTGATCTTTTGGACACAATCACAAATAATTCAATAGACGTAAGTTTTCTAAAAGATACTTTTTAATATCATAGGGAGATAAGTTGATGAATGTCAATTGCTTACACTTTTGAAATGTTATTGTGACAATGAAACAAAATGAGATACTGATTTCATGCTATTATAATTCTATCTGACTTAAACTTACTGAAACAACACACAAGCTACACAGGCAAAGCCAAAATGTCTGGTTCCGCAAAAGAAGCTGAATACTGCAAAGACTAGAAACAAACAAAATGCAAGACTCATTCACAACAAAAGTGTTCAATAAAGTAGCTTTACAATAAAATAATCATTTGTCTCAAACATGCCACTCAATGCTAAAATTTTAGAATTATACTATATCAAAAGACAATACAATGAAATTTTATTCAAACATGAAGCAAAATGAAATCACAACCTTTACAGGAGAGAGAATGGAATTGGAAATCATTATGGTAAACAAAGTAAGGAGGTCTCAGGAAAACAGATGTCTGGTTTCTTTCATATGAGGAAACTAGGCTTTAAAATGTGTGTGTGCGTGTGTGTGTGCGTGCGTGTGTGTGTGTGTGTGTGTGTGTGTAAGAAGTGTAAGAGAAAGGGGGAGGAAGAGAGAGAAGTAGAAAGAGGATCATGGGAAGTGAGAGAAAGGAGGTAATGATAAATAAAAGAAGGGGTGATTGTGCAGGCAAGAGAGGAATAATCGGAGCTGAATCAGGAGCCACATAGGAGGAAATTTGGAGAGGGAGACAAATACGAATAATAGTGATGACTAATGCATAGAATACTATATGAAGTCTATTGCTTTACATGATGTCATAAAACTAATTAAGAGGCAAACATATCTTATACGCATTTCCTTTAAATATTATAACATGTTGAAGATAATGAAAGGCAATATGTAAATACTAGAAAGTAAAACTTTGCTTTACAACAAAATATATTTGCTCACAGAGAAAAAGTCTACATGAATTAATAAAAAATAATCAAAAATAAGCAAACAAAACTGATTTATAAAAATTTAGATTGCAAGAAAATAGATCAATACAGATATTAATATCATCCTTATATTCTATGAAAATATTAGACTGAGTAATGGGTTTTTACCATATTAGTAACTTTTGTATGGTGGGTCAAAACTGCCTTATTAACAAAAATGCTTGCATGCAGGTTAGAAAAGATAAGCAATCTATTACAAAATGGGAAAAATAAAAATAAAAATTTTATTGAACTTTAAAAGTTAATAAATATGTACAAAGAAATTATCTTCATTAAAAACTACAAATAAACAAATAAAAGCAAAAGTTTATAGGACAATATAACTATAAAACACTTTGAAATTTGACAAGGTCAAGTCTATCAGGTGTAAAATAATGTGAACTCATACATACTGACAGTACAGACATAGCTGGAGGACTGCTTTGAAGAGCAGCTCAGCAATATCTAACAACAAGGAAAAGCTTTCCTCTGATTCAAACATTCAACTTCTGGAGACATAGTCCAGAGTACATCAAATGCAAGTATACAAGGTTATTCTGCAGCAATAGTCATCAAATCAGTGCTTATACTTGAAGAATTAGAAATAATGTAAGTTTCCATCAAGAGATTAAATGGTGATCTAGTTATTCCTAGTTGTCAAGTAAATCACCAAAAGCATCTTGATAATGAGAGTAAAAAAGCTAAATAAAATGCTTAAAATATATTTTTTATTTTATACGTCAGCCATAGTTTTCCCTCCCTCCTTTTCTCCTGATCCTTCCCCCAAATCTCATCCAACCCCCTCTTTATCCACTCCTCCACCATCTCTATTCAGAAAGCAGCAGACCTCCCATGGGCTTGAACGAAGCATGGTACATCAAGTTAAGGGAGGACCAAGCTGCATAAACCCTGGAAACAGGTTCTCAAAAGCCAGCTATGTTAGGTTGTTATGATGCTGTGGCCATGCCCCACCCCCTACTCTGATGTCGGGGTACTCACCTTTAAAGTCCCCAACCATGTGGGAGATGTTTTCTTTTTCTCTTTCTCTCTGCCCCCTACCCTACTCTTTCTCTCCTTTCTTTCCTCCTCCTTAATAAACCTAATATGGCACCCTTGGCAGCATGATGGCAAGTTCTTTCACGTGCAAAATACTAACATTGGTGCTAAAATCCAGGAGGCCTTTTCTTAAAGTTAAGTGCACATAGTCTAAAAATGCCTCATCCAAAAATCACAGTCACTGTCAAGGTGTGCACTTCTGTTTGCTCAGTCACAGCGCACATTCACATACCACCAGCTCCAATATGTAAGTGTTTCCCCACTCCTGGCATTCCCCACTACTAAAGCTTCTCCATGGGACTCAATTGCAGGGTTATTCCATGTGCTTATCCTCTAGGCTTTGCCACCTCTTGAGATAGTGTGGCTCAAACTATATTGTTTAACTGACAGGTCTTCATAATTCTGCAGCATAGATTGGAAATAACCCTGGAGTCACATTCCTAAATTGACGAACCTTGGGGTGATTGGCATATGAAAGGCGTGAGGTCCCAGTGAAATCACCCTAGAAATCAACGAACATTCTAGAGAGTTTTCACTTCCCTTGAGATGGCAGTTTAAGTGACAACTTATATTTACCTGGCTCAAAATTCCCCCAACCTTCAGTAACTGAAAGTGACCTCACCAAGCTTATCCATTTTGACCTCCTAGAGTACTATATTTTGTGACATATTTTATAACAATTAACTTTCCAAACAAGCGTTCTGTGCAAATGGAAGTGTTTTTCCCTCTTCCTGTCTCTTCTCCCCATTTCTGAACTTCTTTCAGCTCTTCTACTGTCTCCCACTCTCTCCCTATAACTTCCACATTCCAAATTCAACTACTAATCTCCCAATCTTCACTACCATTTTTATCCTAAATAAAGCTCATCAAATTTCTGCTCAATATACCTTAGACCAAAACATGGCACCACCACTCTCTGTTTACTGCAACACTTGGTCTTTGCAGGGCAGAGACTGCTGCCACACCTGCCACAGGTATTTCAGGCAAGGTAAAACCCCCACAGGTATTTCAGGCAAGGTAAAAACTGAGCACTAAGCATCCAGCCCTGCCTTGGCAGCCAACATAAGAATATCCAGCAGCCAGAGCTGCTGACAATGTGACCTGACAGGACACACATATTTCATGCTGAGCCACTGCCTGCAGAGAAAGGTCATGCAGCCGGGCATGGCCATCTTCCGCTGACAGCACAGTGCCCTGTATCCACTCCGCCATCAGCTTCAGTGGCACATGGCCCACCGGGGCCCACCTACATCTGTGACAGCACCCGGGGCCTCCCTCTGCAAAAGGCTGAGCAAAAAACAAGACTGTCCACAATGTCCCCAGAAAATGTTCCAGCTTCCTCAGCAACCACCGTCTATACAACTGCCTTAATCCATCACATCCAACCCTAGATACGGCCCATGATGTCATTTCATTTTAACTTGCCTCTGAGACAGCTGGTGAGATGGCTCAGCATTTAAGAACACTGACTATTCTCCAAAAGGACTCAGGCTTGATTCCAGGTCTCCAAATACAAATAAAACTTGTGTTTTTATATATATCAACAAAGCCTGGATTGTTAGGTTGTTAAGTTGCTGTGGCCATGCCCCCAACTCTGGTGTAGGCATGCCTACCTTTAACATACCCAACCATGTGGGAGACTCTCTTCTCTTTTTCTCTGCCCCCTACCCTACTCTTTCTCTCCTCTCTTCCCCCTCCCCCTCCTTAATAAGGAGTAGAGAAAGTGTGAAACCTAACATTGAAGCTTTATTGAATGCCAAGCATTTCCTACACTCTCTTCATGTCTAAATGCACTTAAACATGAAGATATTATAATAATTTTGTAATTGAATCACTAAAACACAGAGAAATTTCAAGGGCATGTCCATGTTGGATGAAGGTTATGCCCGTGTTGGATGAAGGACTGCCCATGTTGGATGAAGGTTATGCCCGTGTTGAATGAAGGACTGTTCAGGTTGGATGAAGGTTATGCCCATGTTGGATGAAGGATACTAAGCTGTTAAGACTAGCTTGGGCCTAGGTGATATCATCCCAGGATCTGAGATCTTCATTACCATAATATCCAGCCCCACTTGTCTGCTAACATAGGGACAATGCTAGTACTTTGTAGAACTGGAGTTTAAGTATTTTTAAATTATATTGTTATAATAATTTTTAATCTTTTCTTTATATTTTAGTTTTTAAAAGAATTTTATTTCCTCTTTTTAGGGAAATCCGTACATCTCTGTCCTCCTTTTGGGTGCTTCTTATACCTAGCTTCTCTGGGGCTGTGGATTATAGCCTGGTTAACTTTTACTTTACAGCTAATATTCACTTAAGAGTGATTACATAACATATTTTTCTTTCTGGGTTATCTCACTCAGGATGATTTTTTTTTTTTATAGTTTCATCCATTTACCTTCACTTGGGACTGACAGCTAAGAAATCTACACAGGACTAACCTAGCCTTCTACATATGTGTGACAGTTCTGTAGCTTGATCAAACATGGAACACCTAGTAGTGGAAGTAAGGTCTGTTCCTAAGGCTTTGGCTGGTTTCGAGGAACTCATATTGGGTTGCCTTGTCCAGCCATAATAAAAGGGGAGGAGCTTAGTCCTATCTCAACTTGATATTTTATGCTTTGTTGGAACTCATAGGAAGCCTGCTCCTTTCTGAATAGAAACAGAGGGGGACTGGATTGGGGGAAAGAGGAAAAAATAGGGGAGAGAAGGGGGGAAATACTGTGATCAGGATGTAAAACAAACAAATTTAATTAATAATGAAAAGGATTCTAAATACTAAATAACTACTTATAGGAATAAGGCTTCCTAATAATTTCATTCCATTTTTATCAATAATATTATTCATAGTTATTAAAAGTAACTCATTCTTCAAAATGCCCCTTGCTTCATATGCATTGTTGGTCTTCTCCATTCCTAAGCAGACTTTTTTAAAAACAGGACTCCATACTACTATCATGTCAAAACCTCATTTGTTTGTTCATGAAGGAAAGCCATTTTGGCTACTTAAATATTTGAAAAAGATTAATCCCTGTTGCAGTCTGTGAAAAACTCTGCAGGAATGTTCATGAGTGACTTTGCGAGATTTTTGTACTGAGTGAACTATACTATATTTAATAACAGAAGAAGCAAAGGAAGAAATTCCTCCATTTTCTGCAACAATGTTTACTCTCCCTATTATGCCAAAGCTAGTTCATAGTTTTGGGGATCTTCTAAAAACAGCCAAGATGTATTTGAGATCTATACAGATAAACAATAACAGGCAATACAATTTCCTTCTGAGAAGTATCACTTTCCGCTTTTCATTTTTGGTGCACAAGTAATAGATTCATTCAAAAAGGGAGTACAAGGTGATATTTTGAATTTGTATGCATTGTGCAGTGGTAGACATATCCAGTACCTGAAATACGTGTTCTGCCTTTAAAATTAAAACATTAAAAACATTAAGCTCTTCTGAGTACTCTCAAGCACCACAGTAGTATTAGAGAGAAATAAAAGAAGATATCCAAAAAATTTAGACAATAACAGATCTCTAATATTGTAAAGTAAGGGCCAACAGTTGCTGAAACTGCCCAATACTTGTGAACAATAGATAGGTTTGTCATTGTGCTTTACCCAGAAGTGATGTAACTCTCTAGTTCCTAAGGAATTTATTTTAATTTTTATGTTAGTTATCTACAGATCCATATTTAAGGAATATGGTTACATTCTTGATCTAAAATTTTAATAGTATTGTTCTAACACAAACACCCAATTGATTAAGTGCCAAATAACTATAGGAGGATTCATGAGGCTGTGGTGGGGATAAAAAGGAGATGAGGGCAGGTGAATTCCCAATCTATCTTATATGTGTGATTTCTGAATTGTGGTTGACAATACTGTTTTTGAAGATGGTAAAAAGTAAGAAGTGTTCAATAGAAATTATACTTTGACTTTTCCTTTTTTAAGACAGAACCTCATGTATTCTGGGCTGACTTAAACTCACTATATAGTGGAAAAGTACTTGGCACTTCTGCTTCTTTTGCCTCTACCTTCCAAGAACTTGAATTTCAGATCAGTCATGACAACTAGTTTATATAGTGCTGGAGACTGAACCCAGAGTCTTCTGAATGCTAAGCCAGTACTCTACCAACTGAATCTCAACCCCAGACTTTGACTTTAAGTGTGAAGTTCTTCAGTTGTAACCAAATGTGGTATGATCCTGCTGCAACACTGGGAAGCTGCAGCATGGCCCAGATCCCTCTCAACCTCATCTGTATGTAGGGCCCTGCATGACCTTTTCCTGCACTCTGAGCCGTGAGGCAAAGCCTGTGCTTCCTGGCTGTACATTCTGTGCTCAACACCTAGTTTCAGTAAGTTTCTGGCTTCCTGCCTGTGGGGATTAGAAGAGGAAGTTTAAGTTGTTTACTTCAAGTCAATAATTTTCCAGCTGCCTGGGGAATTTCCATTGTGTTCTGCCCTGGGTATTTAAATCTGACCCTTAGTCTCAATAAACAGCATTCTCCTTCCAACAAATGACCCAAGTCTCTTGTGTCTTTAATCTCTAGGCCTGTGCCTGACTCACGGATGACCCAGGTAGTGCAGGAGCTATACCATCAACTCAAAAGGGAACATCTGAGACTCCACAGTGCACAACGTGACAAACCTGTGAAGTTCAGGGCAGACTTTGACCAATAACATGATGGTACAGAAGTTATCACAACCCTTGGGTCATCTTTCCACTAGCAGGTAAGTAAGCTACACTAACTGTCCTAGGTAGGCCTGCTCAGCTCTAACCCATTCTATTTAGAAAATTTGGAACCAATGATATTCTCCTGGAGGACCCAGCTCAAGAAAGCAGATTCTGTGACAAAAAGTAGCCTCTATTCCAGGGCCCCCTTCTTTAACTCCCATATGGCTAACAGTGATGTCTGAAACTAGAATTGCCTGCTGGTGGGAAATTAGCTTGCCTAACCACCTTCTTGGGTGCACAAGTAGAAACTGTCTATAATACACTAAATTAGGTACAAAGAGGAAGCCATTATGAGCATTGAGGATGATGTGTGAGATGTGCTACTCTAGAAAACTAATGGCTGGAAGGGAAGGCCTCTGAAGGCCACTGTAAGAGTCTACCTTCTTTCTTGCTAGTGATGACTTCATAGAAGTCTTTGGGGAAGCTGACTGCTGAAGGAAATAGAAATATCACCCCATGGAAAGTGGGTGAAAATTAACTGCCTTCCTGCAGATAAATTACAGCATTTACTTTACTTATTCAATACTCATAAATGTTTCTTCCATTCTATGATACCAATGTTTTGAAATTTAGAATAGGGCATTTACTGACAGAACTAGCTAGAGTGGAAAGCAAGAAGAAAAATAAGAATTTGTTGGAATGTATTATCTGCAGTCAGGATATACCTGCTTTAAATAATTTCCCCAAAGCCCCGCAGGATACTGGCTATGTTTTGAGAGTAGAGAAAATAAGACTTGGTTCAGAATGTTTGTATGTGAAATAAGTTAGTAAAACTCAAATCCAATACTATCTATACTACCAATAAAACCTGCCTAGCTTGCTGTGAGGTTTTATTTTAATGCAGAAGTGAGCAAGAGCTCAAGGTACTGAGAATAAATAAGGCTAGGCTCTGAGACAGTGAAGTATAAAGTCCAAACTTGATGAAATGAGTGCTGACCCTGCTGTGAGAACCAGTATCAGGAAACTGTTGTTGCATGCCGACTATAAACAAATATGCACACTATCCTGGACCAGCAGATGGAGAGAAACAAGACAGGCATGATTAGAAGAGAGGGGCAGGTGTTAACACACCGACAGCACACATGTGTAGTTGCTGCACATACAGTTTAATTTGGCTTCTCGAGAAGCAAAAGTGAGAGTGTACTGTGTGTGATTTATTTGAGATATGCTCCAAGACACATAAGAAGGGATATTACAAGTGAAGAAGAGAGACGAAACAGCACCTTGAGGGGCCAATTTGCTCCTTTTCATCTGAATCTTAGTGACTGACCTATAAGGACAGGTAAGATTTACAGTTATCTGATTCTTCCTATCACTCCTTCCTCATCAATTGGGTTCTTCTGTCTAAGCTAAGTTCTGTATACATTTGTGATAGCACACCATTATTTTGTAAGCTGTGAGGTATTAGATGGTCACCCAGAACATCTTTTAGTATGTCATTCATATTTGGAGATCTGCCCATGAGTGCTGAAATGTGCTTCTTCAGCACTGTCCCTTTGTTCCTAACAGGGAAGGGCCATTTCAGAACATCAGGTTGTTTCTTGAAGCTCTGTCTTAGTCCACAGTGACATTTTTGTAATGATGAGGCTGACATCTCAGTGCCCAGATTTCAGAAGCCACTGTTTCAATTTCTTTCTCCCCAGAGGCAAGCTCTGTGATGAGGATTAAGGCAGTGGTTTATCTTGGAGGTGACCTCAGGCAGCAGTGGTGAATGTGTGAGGATGTATGAAAAGAAATGGAAGGCAGAAGATTAAGGACCATTCTCAAGCCACTTACCATCTTGACTAGTATGGATTAGTTTCATCTTCCCCAAGAGAGGAAACTGAGATGAGGATTCTACCTTGGCCCCAGTTACTGGCAGATGGCTGCTTTGAAACAGGGAAGCATTAAGGCCCCATTACTTTAGACTGTCCCATAAAGGAGTGGAGCAGAGTCACAGACAGCTCTGACACTTCATGTAATAAAATTAGAAGAGATTGGACCAGACAGCAGCAGTATATTCTGCAATGTATTGACATTTCCAAGGCCCTGATTTATCAACACAATGCTTATTCATTAGGTATGATATATATTTTTACCTGTTTTGCTTTATATTATGGTAAACATTTGAATATTCATGGTAGTTGCATAACAAAAACATAAAAATATTAAGTGGAACCAGAGAAATGTGTCCTGTCATTTTTCACTTCAACTCATTAATTTCCACCCTAACCCTCACATCTAATTTATTGGTTTGATTGCTTCAACTAGATTCTTCTATGAGTTGTATCAAACATGAACATATTTTCTCTCTTTCTCTGTACTTTTTTTGGGGAAGGATGAGGCCTTGAGTTCATATATGGATGTGTGCCTATGCATGTGCACCTATGTGTAACTATGGAAGTCAGAGGTCAACCACAGGTCTTGTTATTTTGGAGCTATTCAACTTCTTTTTGTGAGAAAGCCCTCTCATTGAGACTTGTTGTTTGCTAGCTTGGCTCACAAGCAAGTCCTATAGAGATAAGGGGCTATCTCCAGACTCAGATTTTATTATGTGGGTGCTAGAAAAGCAAGTCCTATAGAGATAAGGGGCTGTCTCCAGACTCAGATTTTATTATATGGGTGCTAGAGATCGAACTTGAGTCCTCACACTTGTACAGCAGGCATGTTACCAAACGAGCTGTTTCCCTGTTCGTTATCCTCCATCATGCTTCCTAAACTCAGTGATTTTTTTATTGCCATTTCATATTAGAATATTGGTATATCAGCCAATTGGTATACCAACACAAAATATGTAGCACATGTTATATTTAAGGAACGTAATAAGACTAGTCATTCCTCATCTTTTATTATTATAAAAATTATAGGAAATGACATTTTAGAATCCTGATGTCTGAGCATATCTCTAAAGTAAATTACAAGAAGTTGAATTAATTTACTAAAAGCTGTATGCATTTTTAATTTTAATAAGCATTCCACAAAGTATCTTTATAAATTATATCTACTTAAATATTTAAATAAAAATTTCATTATCTTTCTTCTTTGCTAGTAAATTTTAACTTACTTAAGTTGGTAGAGCAGGAGAATTCACATTGTAGAAAATACTGTTAGTAAATAAAATACTCATTGGCACTACAAAATTGTCAATGGTGTTTTTGTGCTAAAGAACTGTCCAAGGCAAAGATTAAAATAGTTTAATTGCTAGTGTGAATTAATATTTGATAAGGTCATTGGGTGAAAATGAGTATATTTTAAGATGGTTGATATGGAAAATGTCCTCAATGTTTTGTTAGAAACGGTGGTAGCCCATGTGGGAAATACACTAATAGTTTTGTGGAATAAAATCATCTATGTGAAACCTCACATTTCAAAGAACACCAAAAATGAATATTACAACTGGTAACAGCACTAAACAAACATGTCTTCTTGTATGTATGAATACATGTTAGTATATGTGAGGTCTATATACATGTGCAGGTGCCCATGTATGTGTGTGCTTGTGCATGTGGGGACCAGAGGTCAACTCTCATGCTTTATTCAGTCACTAAACACCTGCTATCCTGATGTAAAATCTGCTATTCAACCTGGAGCATCTGAATTTAGCCATGTTGACTTTCCCAGGAGCCCACAGATTCTCCTGTCTCAGAAATCCTTGGCATAGCAATTAAAAGCATGAGCAATTATACCAAGCTCTGATTTTTGTTTATTTGTTTGCTTTTGCATGGATTCTTGGGTTTAGCTCAATTCTCCAGCATGTACAGCAAGCACTGGACTGACCTCAACATCTCTCCACATTTTTTTTATTTACTTGTATTTTTTTTAACTAATCAGCACACAAGTTTTACTTTAATGATGGGGACAAAAACATCACCAGCTATTTGGCTTATATCAAAGAATTCTCTCCCACAAACACACAATTGCAGATTTTTCTTTATGATACTTTTGACCTCATTGTCAGTCTATGAAAATACATGACACAGAAGAAACTTTAATGGCAGCTTCTTTGATTTAGGCAAGTTGGCTAGCTATCATTTTCTGTTGGAAAGGGGAAATTAATTTCTTATACTTTCCTCAGGCTGGAAAGATAGTCTATAATACACACAAAAAAAAATTTCTTTCTACCTGAAAGATTGATTAATCTATAGCATAAAAAAATGTAAATCTTTCAGAATCTTGTCACTTTTATGGTCTGAAGAAGATGAATTCAAGCAGGATTTCAATATTGTTTGAGCCTCTGGCCTCAAAATAATACAGTCATGTCACTGGGGGAAAGTCTTTGAAACATGCTGTGCTATAATAGTTTACAGATTCATAAAACGTATTGATCAAGCGTTGTCTCCTATAGTTCTAAATAGAGTATTAAAAGATTTTTATTTTCTTGGCTACAGCAGCCTGATAGTGCTAAGCATGGCAATGAACAAAGCCTGAAAATCAAATACAACCAACAAACACTAGACATCTGGCCTTGTATTCAGTGAATAATCAAGTTAACAGTGCAAGCATGGAAGGCTGCCCCCTTTGATGTAATAATTAGCTGCTTTCTGGTGGACAGATTTATGCTTGGTGGCATTGGCGTTTTTAGAACCAAGATGTCAGGTATGTCACAGTAAAATAATTTATGCAAATTCAATATGAATCCAAAACACCCACCCACTTCCTATTTTTATGTTCTTAGTGATATACTGGGTTATGAAAATATTAATAATATCAGTATGACAATAATCCTGAAAATTTTACCTGCTCCTGGTAACCATTTTCAAAGTTTATTTTCTAAGCAGACTTTTAAAAAATATATTTGTTTCTGAAATTATGAATACTATTTTCCCCTGTAAGTAATATAATGCAATTTTATCATTGACCCAAAAATTCGTGCATGAGTAAAATTTCTTTCTTCTTTGTCAACTGCCCTTTAGGTTTTGATGGACACATAGTTATGTTTTTTCTATAAGGGAAAAACTGGAGCAGAGTGCTAAAACTCCTTAATCACTCGACGATAGTAATTATTCAGTTACACTGAATCATTCAAATCAGCTAAGGTTTATACTGCCATAAACAGGCACGCATAAGTTCTACAGTGTTTACTGCTGTAACAGTCTGTAAGCCTCTAGTTCTGTTGGTGTAGAAGAAAATAAGATGTGTCTACAATTACACACAACCTCTGTTATAATTTGGGTCTAAGATGTCCCAGTGTGTCAGTGCAGATAGGAGGTAAGAGAAGTATCAAGTAGTGGGTCTGTAGGTGACGGGAGGTGTCCATGAAGGAAACAGTGGCATGACCATCACCTGATTGTCTTCTCTTTCACTTCACTGCAATGGACTTAGCAGTTCTGATCTGCTCTGTTCTCCCACCTGGTATGTACCACAGACCCAAGGTACTACAGAAACCTCCATGTCTATGACAGAAACTAACCTTTTCACTGTTCAAGTTCATTTGCCACATATTACAGTAATAGAAAGCTAAAACAATAACTAATTCCCATGTGTAAACATGCATTTACCAACATTAAAAATAGCTCAAGAAGAGAAGCACACACATTTTTCTTTAAATAAATGAATTATTAGGGGAGATCTGAGGTTCTGGGAATTCTCTAAGAAAAGACACACCTTCTTCACTATTTTGTCAAAAATCTAAAACCTAATTGCTGAAAAAATGTTGGTTGCCTTTTTGCAGTACTAAGTATTCAGTAGTGGTTAATGGATATTTAAATGTTTCTCTAATTAAATTGGGAAAGCAACTAATCTTCATTATTAGCGAATTAAAGAGGTTGTCCAAGGAGCATCAGAGCCTTCAGTGAGAGGGTACTTACCTCCACAGAGGAGAAGCAGAATTTCTCAATAACTATTTTATAGTCAATTCAAGTCACATTTTTATTTCATTTCTGATTAAACCAGACCTCTCCCTGGATGCACAAAAGACAGTAACTATACTGATCTTAGAGATTATTTTTTATTCTGAAGAAATAAATTTTCAGTTAATAATGCAAGTATTTCGATAGAAAATCAATATAGCTCTAAGAATCAATGTTTCTAACTCAAAGATACACTCTGAATTTTCACATGAGCAATAAATTAAAACATGTTCAACATGACTGATAGTAGAAAAATCCCCTAAGAGATGTTCATTAGGCCAGTGGTGTGGTCTATAGCTCTTTTAATATAATAGAAGAGTGAGGCTGTTTTCAGGAATGTTTCAAACCATTGTTTCATTGAATTGTTTTCATTGAATGTTTCAAATTTTTTCCAGGAAAGTTGTCACTCAGATGAATATTTTTTATTAAATGTTTTAAATTACATTTATGTATGTGTGCAGTGAGGCAGGAAGGCACTCGTGCTACAGCACCAGTGCAGAGGTCACTTCTCCCTGATTCTCGCCTTTCACCATGTGGATCCCAGGGATTAAATTTAAGTCATCAGGCTTGACAGCAGGAGCCTTTGCTCACCATCTCACCTGTCCCACAAAGCAACATTTATTCTTCTGTTGTAGATTTTAATGAAATACAGAAAGAAAGGACCAATAAGAGAGCTAATGACTCAAGTCTGCCTTTCTGGTTCTGAGGTGAGATAAAAGTTTAAATAGAGAACGAAGGTTAAGCACATCTAATCAGTCCCCATCAGGGTAGGGTGCTGTCCACCGCTGATTGGATTTTGGGTTTCACTGTCTTCCTGTTAGGTGGTCTGACAAGTTGTTAAAACTATTTGAAACCTGTTCCTGGGAGATGAGATCTCCACTAGCTGTTGCCCTGTCCTTGTCCCGCAGAAGAGCAGAAGATTCTTGGAGAGACCTCCCATTACTTTGGGATTCATTATTTTAATAGCTTGCCAGTTAGATTGAGAAACACATGTGTCTATTTAGAATATCTTTATTATTCCAGGCTGCTTACAAATTGAAGACAGGAGCATGCAGAGGTCAAAAGTCTAATGGTCCTTTGGGAAACAGGCCTCAGCTTTTCTTCTGTCTTCCCTTAGAAAACAGTGAATATTTTTGTAAGAACCTTGGAAACTGGGCAGACAGTTCCCCAGCTATCACAGGTAGGCAGCTGACTTATTTAAATCGCTGTACTTGATATAAGACAATAACAAGTTCTAGAGACCAGTAAAAATTAACCATTTTTAATATGCAATCTTTCAGTAAGGGACACCAGCATAGAAACAGACAAAAATGGGAACCATACCATTTGGTCTAAAACAATGAATAGGTTTAAAATCTCCCTTTTCCTTTCTCATAAGCCAGAGCTCAACTCCTTCCAAAATTCCCCATCCTATTGCCTTAAGGTACAAAGCTTTGACTAATGAATAATGTGGTCCTTGAGATTGTCCTTTTTATGGTTGTGGAGTCAGTCAATTATTAAACTGTATCTTTCTGTACCTGTATCTTTCTGTCTCTAAGAGTTTTGAGCTAAGCTAGCAAGAGCCAAGGCTAGAAGAAAGAGACATGGGCCTCCTACAGAAAATACACAGTATCAAGTCACTTCTTAAAACTCAAAGTTTGCAGAGGAAGCTGGTCAATCAGGCAATTCTAGAACTCCTCAGATGCGTCCTACGCCAGGCTAAAGAGGAAGATGTGACTGTCTCCAGGATGTGGTATGAGAGGACTGCAGAAGCTACAGACAAGTCTTCCAGAATCTAGAAGCTCAATCAATCTGCTGCTCATTTCACATTTGAATTTATTCTACCTATATTGTGTTGTAGTAAGTTTTTCCTGGCGCCTGTTTGCGGCCGGAGGTTTGTACCCTGACCCACGGTGGTTTGGAACCTGGTTTGCGCAGCAGCTTTTGTCCCCCAAAGAAATGAATCAGACGCTTATATTACTTCATACTTTTTGGCCCATGTCTCAAGTACATTACTAGCTAGCTCTTTCATCTTAAATCAACCCATTTCTATTAATCTTTCCACCACGAGGCTCACCTGGATTCCTACATGCTTCTTCTTCGGGGACGGATGGAGACTGACTAACTCCACCCTTCTTCCTACCTGCCTGTCCTCTGATTCTTCACCCACTTCTATGGTGCTGTGCATAGGCCAAAACAGTGCTTTATTTACAACATACAGAGAACATTCTACCACAATATTGAATTATGTCTCTCCACCTAGAGACTGGGAGACTCCATGTCTAGTCACTATGGCCAGGTGAAAGATGGTTTCCATGACAAGATTTGTATTGAAACTTGACCTTTTGTGCAATAATATTAAGAAACAAGGCCTTTGGAAAATGGTTATGCTATTGAGGATACTGTCTTGGTGAATAGGATTAGCTCCCTTATACAAGGACTTGAAGCTAAGAGGAGAACACTTTGCCTTTCTATCTTGCTCCATGTGAACTCACAGAAAATAAACAAGAAAGAAAAGGTCATTATGGGAACAGAAAACAGCCCTTCAAGACACAACACAGCTGCTGGTACTTTCGTCTTGAACTTGTCAACATTCAGATATATAAGAAGTGAAATTATATTCTTAATTAGTTGCACAGTCTAAGATGTTTGTTATAGTACCATGGATCGACTAAGACAGCCCACTCTGACTCAGGTTATGGAAGAGTAAAGATATCTTAGCCTGGGTCAGAGATGATAACCTTTAAATATTTATGTATTCTCTGGAATTTACCCAAGGATAGATAGTTTTATCCTATTCATCTCATAAATTCCTGACCATGGTGGGCTGAGCCACTTGTGGAAAATGTTCATCTTTGTCATCATACTCCGTGGTAAAATGCAGGCAGAAGGGGAATATGTAATGTGGTATCCTGGCTCTTTGGGCCTATTGCCATGGTTTAGTAGCCACTGCATATAATAACTAATGGACTCTTCTTCCTAGTGTACTTTCTTCCTTGGCTTGGCAAGGTTCCTTCCCCACGAGATAGCCTCCATCTGACCTACAGCTCTACCTTGAGTCACTCTCTTGTTACTTAGATTGAAAAATAGAGACAACATCAAGCTTTTTCTTTTCCTTTTTTTCATCAAAAAATCAGTATGTGATGGATCCAGAAAAAAATAAATTAAAAGATAAAGATATAAGAAAAAGAGCTTTAAATTTTTTTCAAGTAAAGAAAAATAGTAAAAGTCAGAATATAAAACAAAAAGACCAGCTTTAGCACAACTTCCAACTATTCTATCTGATATTGCAAAATATCAATATCAATATAAAATAAATCAATTTATTTGGAATGTAGAAGTTAATGTGGTGAGACTAGTAGGGGCTATTCACATGTAAAATATTGTTTCTAAAGATGGG
The DNA here is from genome assembly GCA_004025045.1 of Sigmodon hispidus. Classification (NCBI taxonomy): domain Eukaryota; kingdom Metazoa; phylum Chordata; class Mammalia; order Rodentia; family Cricetidae; genus Sigmodon; species Sigmodon hispidus. The sequence continues at coordinate 21,717 of PVIH01011371.1, forward strand.
GAAATATTCCAAGTAAAAAACTTTGACTTGGGTGGATAGCAAGATACAGTTAAAAATTATAATTCACTTTGTTTATTCAAGGGGAAAGCTGTGCAGAAGGCTGAAGGGCGGTCGATAGTGTTCTGTGGATTATCAGAGCCCCGAGGCACTCACTCTGGCACATTGTACACATGCCAGGCTTTGTCGGTCACAGACTATGCTCAATACATGGATCACAGTGACAAAGACAGCAGAAATAGAAGCTGCTTCACTTTGTTCTCCTTTCTTCTTGCTCCCACTTTGTGCTTTTATTACTTCCTAAGCAAATGCTCCCCTTACTGTTCCTGTATTCAGCTTCACATGCACACGAGGCATCTTAGTGGCCCATCTTCACACCCTGTGGCTCTACCTTAAGGCTGAACACCCGCATCTTCCATGATTATCATGCATCCATCAAGTTGGGCTGGGCAGAGAGTTCACCACATAAAGTCCTTGTCCAGGAATCATGAAGACCTGTGTGCTAGTCCTAATACTCAAGTGAAAAGCCATGCCAAGTGAGGCCATGTGCTGAAGCAGCAAGTTCCAGGTAAACAAGAAAACTTGTCTCAAAATTCAAGGTAGAAGACACCAAAAAAATGACACTTGATGTTGAGCTCTAATTGCCATGCTTGAGCGTGCACACACACACACACACACACACACACACACACACACACACTCATAGACAGACTATTCAAGTATATAGCTTTATATTAATATTAAGTTTTCTATTTTTGATTGCTATTATTTGTTTATATATAACTTTTGCCTTTTATTTTTTTTTCCTTTTTTCACTCAGCAAAACAAAAGGTTTTAAGTGCTATTTTACATGGGGTTTCTATTGCGGCAATGAAACATCATAATCTAAAACCCAGTTGAACGCGAAGGATTTATTTGGCTTACTCTACCATATTAATTTTCACCAAAAGGAAGTCAGGACAGGAACTCAAACAAGGCAGGCAGGACCCTGGAAACAGGAGTTGATGCAGAAGCCACGGAGCAGTGATGCCTACTGCCTTGTTCCCTATGGTTTCTTTAGCCTGTTTTCTTATAGAGCCCAGAACCACCAGCCCGGGATACTACCTAGAATTGGCTGGAACCTTTCCTATCTATCTAATTAAGAAAATGACTTACAGCCTTGCCTTATGGAGGAATTTTCTGAGTTGAGGTTCCCTTTGTTCACATAACTCTAGCTTGTGTCAAGGTGACACAAACTAGTCAGTACAATTGACCCCTTATCACCTTGACACACAGCACCGCTCTATGAAGCCACAGCCCTTCCTTTCTCTTTTGTTTAATTTGTCAGCTCATAACATATTTGTTATAACAATATTTAAAATGTTCAATCTTACAATTACAAATAGATAAGTGAAATTTTGTATTATTTTTAGGTCTAAAATAAAAGTCAGAACTGTAGCTTATTTTACTTCTTGAATTGGGACTCTAAGTTTACATGCATAATTAATTTAATCATATTCCTACCAGATTAGGACATTATGACTAAAATATGCTTTATAGAAAGAAAAAAAGTAAGAAAGATTTTACACAAATATTATACTTTTTTATTTGGGAAATAATAAATAAAATAAAGAATTTCATTATTTATTTTATATTTATGCAAACTAATCTATTGTAAAATGAATTTTGTGTTCAAATTTACAGTCATTGATATAAAACCTGTAATCAATACTAGAAATAACTCAGTACAATTTGTGTGTCTAGAATCAAATTGATCATCTGGTATAACATCCCAAAATGTATCTTAGTCGCCATGGATAAAACTTTGTCAGATGCTTTCAATAATTATGACAACAAAACAACTCAAGGGGAGAAACCTGTTTAGAATTATGCTTCTACAACAACAACAACAACAACATTTTTTTTCTTTTTTTCTGCAGCATTTTAGTCATCTATGTTATGAAATATTTAACTATGTAAAGATGTGTTTCTTTTTATGGTTTTCTATTGTTTTTTATTTTTTAGTAATTTTTTTAATTTAAAAAGTGTTTTTCTCATACCCACCTCTGCCCCCTCCCTCCCCTCCCCCTCAACCTCCCTGAGCCTCTCCTCACCCCATTCCCCCCATCCATTGCCCAGGGAGGGCAAGGACTCCCAAGGGGAGTCAGCTTGGTCTGGCATATCCAGTTGAGGATAGGTGTTCCTCTGTAGGGAATGGACTCTGAGAAGTCAATTCATGCACGAGGAACATACTCTGGTCCTACTTCAAGAGGCTCCACAAACTGCCCACATCATTCTACTTTCCTCTACACTCAGAGGATTTAGCTCCTTTCCTTTCCTCAGCACTTATTTCAGAATCAGTGAGCTCCCAATAGCTCCAGTCAGCCATCTCTGTGTGTCTCCTCCTCATGATCCTGATCCCTTTCTCATATACTCTCTCCTACCTCAGCTGGACCAGGAACTTGACCCAGTACTTAGCTATGTTCTCTGCTTCTGCCTTCATCAGTTGCTGGATGAAGGTTCTCTTCTGCTAGTGCTCTCCAGAGGCTGTGTCCAGTTCTTCCTTTCTTATTCATCTCCAAGATCTAACATTAAAATCACAAATAATTTTAAAAGTTTCACAATCTGTAAAAATTCAAACACATTAAAATTTCAGTTCTCTTAGAATAGCCAGTCTCTTCTAAAACCCAAATTACTTTCTAAAATTCAAATTCTCTTAACTGTGAGCTCCAATAAAATAAAAAAAAATAATTTATTACTTTAAGAAGGGGAGAACCGGGGTACACTTACAATCAAATCAAAGCAAAATCAGACCCAAAAATGTAAACAATTCAGCTTCCACTCTCTGATTCGCTCAAGATCTTCTGGGTTCCTGAGGGGTTTGGGTCACTTCTTAGGCTCTACCCTCTGCAGGACACACAGCTTCTCTTCTAAGTTTCAGCTAGCTCCACTCCACTGCTGCTGCTGTTCTTGGTAGTCATCTTATGGTACTGGTATCTCCAAAATTCTGGTGTCTTCTGTGGCAACTGAGATGCATTTTCACCAAAAGCTTCTCATAGGCTCTCCTCCTGGTACCAAACCTCAACATCTCCTTCAACATGGTACCTTTAATCCTGGGCTTTCAACTCTTACTAAGGCTTCACCTTCACCAATGGCCTCTCGTGGCTTCTTAGAGCACCAAGCCTCAGCTTCTATCCATGACCTCGAAATTACTACCACCTGGATGACTCTTACGTCAAGTTCAGCTGCCAGCACAAAATACAACCAAGGTCAATGCAGGAACACAACTTTTGTGAACTGACCCTGAGAAAACACTTTCCAAATGATTTTACCTCAATAATGATGGCCTCTTCTTAATCATTGCTATTTTTAAGCTCCAGGTCTCCAGCATCAAATATCCTAGCAACTTAAGGATTTTATGTTTGTCTCTCATTAAGTATGGCTGACTCTTCAGCCCCTGCTGACCAGAATGACAGAATCTTAATTAAAAGTATCAAATGTTCCTGAGAGATTCTTTTAATTTTATTCTGAAATTTTATAAGCCAAGTCTCCCAGGTTTACAATTGCTCTCCACATTCTTATATTTCAAGCTCCTTAAGAATATTCAACTGAGCTCTCAATACTCAATGATTTTTCTAGCCCCAAATTCCAAAGTCCTTTCATAATCCTCTGGAAAATATGTGGTCTGTCACACTAATACTCAACTTCTTTTAACAATTCCTGTCATAGTTAGATTTCTATGGCTGTGAAGAGATACCATGAACACAGCAACTCTTATAAAGGAAGGCATTTAACTGGGGCTGAGGAGAGAGAAGATTTATCTTGCAAGAGATACTTGCTTTGTATGTTATAAACACATTATAAAAAAACAGTTGTTAGACATTCATCCTGGATCATGGATCATGCAGTTTGCTTTCCAGCTAAACTGAACATAATACCAGAGGCAGAATATGAGAGAAAACAGGGATATGCAAGATATGCTGTGCCATGGAATGAGGAAATTCAGGAAGCATGTCTGTCATTCACAGTCAGGACTGATCTGTGAAAGAAGTTGTCAAGCTCAATCAATGACAATAGTTTATGAAGAAGGAAGAATGAGTCAGAAAACAATGGCAGTAAGCCTACAATTACAGGTCAAACTTAGTGGTGCTGGACAAGGAGAACAGAGGGGAAGAAAGCATAAACATTTATATCCAGGCATTCAATAATGGCTCAGGAAGGACAATATTCTGATGAACCCAAGCTGGAGGTTCAATTACTTGTGAGATTGATACTTGTGTATTATAGATGAGTGCATTTACCATCCAAGCACAGAGCTTCCTGGACATGGAAAGAATTAGTGTAAAAATCTATCCCTGTTATTTCTTCCACTGTTACGGATCATCTTTTTGAAAATAACACAGAGTTCCTTATTGCTTTTCTAGCTTCCTCCCTCCCTGTGTTGGAGTAGCTATATTTCTTTGTGAAATAACCGCAGATACGTTCTGATTTTTACAAGTGTACTTTCTTACCAACTCTAGATGCACCAAAGTGAATATCATTTCAATGAAAACTCAGGAAAAGATCCACAACTCTATCGTCTATTTCAAGAATACCAACATGAGAGGTACCTTCTCATCACACTTCTCAAATGCCTCTTCGGAGCTCATATCTGATGCCATCATCATATACCCCCTTCTCAGTCTCTTCAGATCTGCCTCCTACTGAACTTTTAGACATTTGGGTTTTGCTCATAGTGTTTCTTTGAACCTTTATCCTGCCACAGCTCTGCCAGCATGTCTTTTGGATATAGAAGAATAAAAACTGATGACTCAGGCTCAAAGATTCAAATAAACATGGATCAAAAGAACCCTAGAGCCTGGCATGCCTATAAACTCAGTGCTTGTAAGGTAGAAGCAAAAAGAATGCCATGAGTTGGAGCCCACCTATGCCTACATAGAAGCATTGAGGCTAATGTGGACTACAAGAGTGAGACTTCGTTGCAAAAACAAGGAAACAAAAATGGCCAAATCAAATGATATAAACATTAGAATCAAAGGTACAGCTAAAATGACCTGCCAACCTGTTGAAAATTTTCTTTTCAAGGATGTGACAATATTAGGATTGCAGGATTTAAGGCAAGTGACTAAACAAATGTACATATCAACAGTCTGTCCCAGGGGAAAATGTAGTTGTGCCGAGATGTTCCCATGTGCCACCAGGCTCACAGTAGCTTCATTCTGCCACCTGTCCCACCCATGATAATATTCAGAATCAACTAAAAAGTATGTGTCTTGGCAGATTTTCTGAGGGTGTTTCCAGAAAGCATTAACTGGGAACATCCCTTCAGAATAGATAGATGCTTCCAAATGGTAGCCTAGATCTGGAGGTCTGAGACATAGAAAAGCTGTCTGCTTCCACTTGAGGTTGCTAAGTATCTCTGTCCTGCTGCTGTAATCTGCTGCCACCAACTCTAGATTCTTCTGAAGACCAGCACTCTGCAGGAATCTTTAGACTTTCAGAACCAATGACCTCTGTTGGGGTACTTAACCTCTATTGTGTATGCTAATCTAGTGAGTCACTATTCATAATATACACATACACGCAGATATATGCTTTTTTGGTCCTAGTTACCTACACAACCATGTCAAATACAAGATCTGATGACTACTCCCTTTTAAATTTTTTAATAATCAAAAACAGGTAATGTGGGAGTCTCCTCTTGCTATGTTTTATATTTCTTTCCTTCAGTCTGAGCTGTTTTCTGGGACACTAGAGTGAAGCCTGGGGGGGGGGGGGAGTATCACTGGCTGTAACACTCACATGACACTAGGATATATGGATTCAAATTTTATATTTTGTAAAGAGAAATAAAATTCACAGTGCCCCTTACATATCAACAAAAGCTCCTAAACAAAGCAAACTAAATACAATATTCCTTATTTAAAGCAGGTATATACCTTATAAATCAGTTCAAAGCCATATCCCTAATGTCATTCATGCATACCAAGAATGAAGTTACATAAATAGTTTTTAGTTATTTTCTTCACTATGCCTTATTAAAATATCACTAAGGCTATGCTATATATCCAAAATCTTAATCTTTAGGATACTAGAAATTTGAAATTCCCTTCACTGCAAGATGATGATGGCCTTTTTGTTGACACTATTTTTATCTACTTAAGAGATGTTTAATCACATTCTGTCATTGATCCATTTCCCTAAAGATCTGTATCAGTCAAGATTGGGTGGCAAGGCAATCATTCACATGCTAAACTGCAGAAGGAACTGAGGGCTGGGCTGTTCTGCTCTGCACCCTAGTCATGTGTAGGCCTGCATGCCCCTATTATTGTTAGTTGTGCTGCTTCAGAGTCTTGAATTTCAGCCTCATTTTTTCAAAACCAGGTCCAGAAAGTACCCTTCACCTTCCTACAGCACGCCAGAGCTGCAGCAGCATTTTATAGACCACCCCAGGCTCCCTGCTTCAGCACAGAGCAAAAAACATCCTCTGGACTGTCTGTTCATCCCTGCCTTTCTCTGTCGATTTGAGGTTCTGTGTTCATAGCTATTATTTTGATTATGTCACTCTTTTAAAACTCACAAGTAGTTTTTTGAAATATGGAACCATAGAACATAATAATTAATTACCCTTGTCAGTTGAATATATATCTGGACACTTTTAATTCTGTTTTCCCAGACACTTGCATTTGTTTCTAGGGGCAGACTTCTAAGCAAGATCACAGAATTTTCAGGCCTTGTGTACCTGGATTGTCATTTCCAGATCATTTGGCAAATGCTAAGACACTGATATGGTGGAAGAAATTTTGCAGATGTAATAAGCTCTAAATTCCACCGACTTGTCCATAGGGAGCTGGCTGGGCAGGCCTGAGCCTATGCCCATTAAATATGAGTCCAGAAGTCAGTGGAGTGGGGGTGGGGGTGGAGAAGAAGCCAGATGAATGTGAGGTGGGAGACGAGTCAAGTCAGAATCTTAGGTGCCACCATTGTAATTGGAGGGAATATTCAGGGCAGGAATGTACTTAGTCAATTGAGTCTCTCCACTTGATAGCTAGAAGGACAGTGTGAGTCTCAGCCCTACAAGTACAGGGAACTGAATTCTTCATCTAGAAAGAATTCTGAGCTTCAAATGAGGAGGAAGCCTGATGAACACCTTAGTTTTAGCTTACAGAGTCACTGAGTAGATAACCAGCCTTACCGTACTTGAGCTTCAAGCCAACAGAACTGGTTACTAATAAATAGATGAGGCCAATGTTAGTGAGTGAGCTACTGAGTTTGTGGCCGTGGAGTAGCAAAACAAGTTTTGAATATTTCTCGCCTACCTATTCATCACGCACATTTTATACTGTTTGTTTTATACTTTATTTTTAAAAAATATTGTCAATAATTTTAATCAGAGTTAAATATGCACTAGAAATGCTTAGATGGAACTCCACGTACCAGACTTAATTCCACCATGTGTGTTCACACATAATGTTTTATAGCCTTCACCTATACCCAAAGATTTCTTCTTTATTTTTTATCCATTTTTATACTGTGTATAATATGCATGTATATATGCATGTCTACATGTGTAGGACCATATGTATTCGTGTGTGACAGTAAGTGTATGTGGAGTCTAAACATTAACACCCGAAACCATGGTTCATTAATTTCCTACCTTATTCAACAAGACAGGGTCTCTCATTCAAACCCAGAGTTTCCTGATAGGTATCTATCAGGGTAGCCAGCTTGCGCTGGGGACCCCTATCTCTATCCAGAATTATAGAACAGCCCCTAAGTTTACCCAATATGTAAGTGGGTTCTGGATATCTAAACATGAACCCCCAACTCTTAGATGGCCTTGACCACTAGACCTCACCCTAATCCAAGACTTCATTTATAAAGAAAGTAAAATCATGTCTCTATTAAAAAACATAAAATATCACCAACTTTCCAGATTGTATGTATAAATACTTTCCCTAGAACAAGCTATTACTTTACCATATTTCATTCATGTGTGTATATAGAAAACATCTGATAATTTTTAAATTACTTGCTTTTTCCTAAAATATATCAAATTTTGATTATAATTTTTGTTACACATACATTTTAGTGTAGTCATCTGGAAAAGGTGTAAACAACAATTTAATTCAAGACATGATACAATTTATTGTTGATATCATTTAATTCTGTAAGAAATATTTTAGGTATCAACATAGGTGAGATAATATGTACAAATAAACTGGTCTTATTTTTAAATATTTTTAATTAAATTTAGTTATTTAATTAAATGAAATTTAATTATTTAAGTTAAGATGATAGTACTACTAAGATGTAACTACTGAAAGTATAACATTTATGAAAAATATAATGGTGGAAATCAAGAAAAACAAAGTTTCTTTCTGTCGTGCATGGGGGAAATGTCTTATTCCAGTGTCTCACTGGTACTTTTCATGATAAAACTGCAAGAAGAAAAATGTCTTTGGAAACATACAACGATATTCTCTGATTAAACCTCTTTGGGAACATATGAGAAAAAGTAGAAAACATAGGAGAACATTTGGAGAGAAAATGAAATGCAGAGGAATATGTGATAACCGCTCACAAATACTGGGACATTAAAATTAGGTGAAGCCACATATCACTACACACAAGCTACAAATAAGTGATAGAAATTTGCAGAGGACCAGTTCCATCTGATCTACATTTAATCCTTAGCAGAACAATGTTTCCACTGAGATTTGATGTCATCATATCGATTCACTTAATCAAAATAAACTTAGGACTCTAATTACATTTAATTACTTGTGGACTCGTTAAGTGTTTGTATTGCCAAAGCTCAAGTATCTGTATTTTCACTATCTTTATTAAAGTTCTATCTACTTTGTGTGTCCTTGAGTGCATTCACACATGCATGGTGTGCATGGAGCTTTTGGAGGACAACCTGCATCAGTCAGTTCTCTCTCCTTTACTTGTGTAGGTCCCAGGGATTGAACGCACATCCTCAGGTTTGTTATCAGGTGCCCTTACTAAGGTATCCACATCACTGACCCATTTTGTTTGTTTGCTTGTTTCTCTAGATACCTGCTTTATATGTAAAGTTTTCTAATGACCATGATGTTTATAATAGCTTTGAATATGTCTGGGAAACTGGAGTAACTTATTTCATGGGAAAATATGATAATCAGCAAAAAAGCAATAAATTAGCAAATGGTATCCTTTTCTCTAAAAGGGACAAACTACTTGTTTGTGCTGAGGATAACACAATATCTTACTCCTAACCTATAGCATTCTGGACTGCCTAAAAAATAAAGGAAAATGTATCTCCTTGCTCAGGATTATAAAAACTGTGTTTGCAATAGTTTTTAATTTTTAAAAAAGAGAAGTTCTGAAGAGTCTTTTGAAATTTATTACTGGAATATCTTTCTCAACTCAAGAGAGTAAATAGTTTTATTTTTTATTTTCTAAGCATTAAGTTACTTGATTTTATTCTTGCTCAAGGCTACTCTTTGCCCAGGAAGATAAAGTGAAAAACTCATAATAGAAATTTATTATCATTACAGCTATAATATAAACACTTTTTAAAAAAAAGAAAGACAGCTATTAACTCATTCACTTAGCAAATATTTATTCCTAGAACACTCTTCTGCTGAACCCTGTTCAAATGACTGCAAGGACAAGAATGCTCGTCTTCTGTGAAAGTTGTGAATAATGTCTGGTTCTGAAACAGAGCTCCCTGACTGAACATTTTGAAAGGCTATAAGGTTGAAGTTCACCTTCATGTTGCTAAGTACAGCTACATGTACTCTGAGGTTACGTTTGATGCATGGAGCCTATTCTGTCAGCAGCTAGTTTTCTTAGATTCCACTTTTCTTCTTCCTCTCCATGCTTCCTACCCCCACAGCTTAGACATTGATTCATGTCACTCATCTCAGCTTGGTGAGTGCAAAAGTCCCCTCAACCCATTTTACTATCTTCAGCCTTGCATATAGCATGAGTTTCCTGGGAGTGCAATTCCTCGGCCCATTTCCTCCCCCTCCACCATTGCTCTTGAAATCAAGTTTACATTTTTAAAACAGCATGAGCAAATCCTGCTAACATTTGCAACCTCCTATTACAGCATGGAATCCTCAGCTTTAGCTGTGGTGGTGTGGTGTTTTCTTTCTCCAAATATACCGCATCCTTTCTCCCTGCAGGATCTGAGTAGAATTCCCCCCTTACTTCTCACCACTCCTACTCTCACTTTTCAAGTTTAAAGTTTATTTTCATTCCTAGAAACATTCTTCTATTGACTGTCCCACTATCACAAAATTAAGTACCCTTCCTATATCTTGAGGCATTTCTTCAAAGAACATGACTGACTGTCACCTGTCTTTACTACCCTCCAATAGACTTGGAGAGGCACTGTTACTCTGTCTGCAACACTATACCAAGATGCCCAGAGAAAGACACACACATGTTGAAAAGAAATATTTAATAAAGCATGGGAAGAATGATGAAACCAATGGATGGCAGGCATCTACCCCCACTGAAATGCAAATATATGTATGCCTTCCTCTGAAAGGATTATGTTTATGACTTATTCCTACCAGGTGGAGGACACCTTGACAGATAACAAATTAAGACTGGGAACACTGAAACAATCGTGGTAAGTATATTAGAAAGATGCAAATGGATTTTAAGAAAATCTTTCAGAGACTGCTTAGAACACTTAGAACTGCTTAGAGGTAGAGTTTGGTACTGTTGGGTCTGGGAATGAAGAAAAGGTCCTGGACCCCAGAGCTGTGAGCCAGTTGCTGACATAAATTTGGGAGAATATTTCATGTACATCAAAACAGCTTTGAGAAGCAAGGATACACACATACACACACATAGGGATTTTCTCATTTCTTCTATTCTAAGACCTGCTCCAAAGTCCCTTTCATGGGAAACCAACCAAAATCCAGAAGATTAGTACTTCTGTGACAACTGCCCAAATAATTCTGTGTTTCAAAATGGCCACCTAGAGGAATGACACTTGGATGTAGGGGGCAGGGGACAGAGATGCCAATAGATTCCAAGAATGAAAGAAAGCAATCACAATTTTCTGCAGGGCTGGAGATAAACATGGGGCTTCATACATGTTAAGCTGGGGACTGTTGCCTACTTCCCAACTCAGAGGAACAGCTGGCAATTTTGAAACATTGACAGGAATCGATATATTGTGAGTAGAATTAAAAGCAAATAGGGAGAAGCCTACCTCCAGCATCAGTGACAGAGCCTGTTGCAAGGGAAGAATGTACAGAGTGATAGAGAAGGGCATTTGTCAGCTTCCTAAGGGCTTCATAAAGAGCAGGAGAAGACATGCTTCTGCATATATACAAGAGACATCACAAACACGTAAGGTAACAAACACCTGAAAAGAAAAAGAAAAGAAAGCATGAATCTGACTCTGCCTACACAAACACCTCTGGAGCTCCACTCCAGACACAAGTGTGAATGTCTCATGGTCCCTCCAGCTCTCCACTTCCTAACCTCACTGTGATCATCAGCCAGTTGACATAACTTCTTTTCAAACTTCCCTTCCATATCAAATTTTGTCAACTCTAGGCCTTTGCACAAGTTGATGGTGCTGTCTGAAATTGATTTGCAGGATTCTGACTCAGGTTCTTTTTATTCTATAAGGCTGAGATGAAACAGACCTTCTTCCTGAAGTCCACTCTCGGATGTTACCTTCCCACAGTGACCACTGTCCAGTCCCACTTATTTTCTTCAAAGAGAATTTTGGTCTTTGCTCATCGTGTTTATTAATTCCCTTGTTTAATATTCTTACATGGTTTTTAATGATCTTCATTGCCTTTCTTAGTATAACCCTTTTAAAAAGATTTATTTTTATTTATAAATAGGAGTATGTATCTACATGTGGACATTTACATATGAGGTCAGGTGTCAGGGTAGCTATAGGTGTCAAATTCCCTGGAGTTACATATGGTTGTGAGCTGCCATGTGGGTGTAGAGAGCTGAATCCGAGTGCTCTGGAAGAGCATCAGATGTTCTTATCCACTGAGCCATCTCCTTAGCTCCTCAAATATAATCTTCATGAGCACAGGCAGGACCTTTTTTTTCCTTGTCTCTACAGTAACTCCCATAAGCCTGCAAGATGTTAATGCACATTGGTTAGACAAATGAATGGAGGTTTCAATCTCTATAGGGGAGGTGGGCATATACATACATGTATGTGTGAGGGGTCTATGCATAAACGTATATGCATGTGTGTCTTATATGATGCTTGATGCTTCCCTTTTGGGCTACACAGGTTCTTTTAAATCTTTCCCATTTTTTTTTTCATCTTAAAGATAAAAATAATGTAAATTATTTAGTCTTTCTCATGGATCTTACATTAAATTCAGTTCTGTTGGTAATTTAGCTGCTGCTTATCTGTAGTATGCCATGCACTGTTTCGTATTTGATGTAAATGTATGGCTTTGCTTTAATTGTTTTACATGTCTGTAATTCTCTGAGATTATGGAACCCAGAACAAGAGAGAACACATGGTGTGATCTCACTAGGGTTTTCATGCTTTATGAGTTTTTTTAGTTTTGTTTGTTTGTTTGCTTTAGTGTGTGTGTATGTGTATTTGATTTTTCACAGAATAGTTTCTCTGTGTTGTCCTGGCTGTGTTCTGGAACTTGCTCTATAGCACCACAGTTGACTTTTATGTTTTAATCTGTAAATTAAATATAGTAGCTGTAAGCCTGCATGTTCTAACTTGGTTCTATGCTCATTACTATGTACTGTTAGCACTTCATACTTTGATAGTTGAAAAAGTCTCATTTAGTCCTCTACTTTATTTTCCTGCAGACAAGAAATATATGCTGAAAAATGTTTTGGTAAAAATAATTTTGCTCATGCAGCTATAACTTAAACTGAAAAGCAATGTTTAGCAGGGTCTACATTTATTCTGCTTAGATGAGAGATGAGATCTGTAAACATTTACTTCTCATTCATAGTCATGCTGTGGAGATGCCCAAGTCATGTGGGAAGAATGCACTCTGGGCCTTTTCTTTGCCTTTCAAATTTGATGCTTTTTCATCTCTTGTGAGACTATTTTCATGAGGCTTTTTGAATTACTCTATGAGAATCAGTGATGTTCAATGCATCCATAATAATTTTGATGGTGAAAAGTGATATCATTTATCACCTTTAGTGAGTTACTTAAGAGTTTACACATGGATATGGAAAAGCTCTAGGCATTTTCCTATTTTAATTCCTAATATTCACCATGTAGACATAAAATGCACAGCAGGCACATTGTGGTTTTAGGGAAATGTTTTTCTGTCTAGAAGCTTTCTTTCTGAAAATGCCTTCGGTCAGCCTGCAACAGTCTCAGGTGAACTCCTAAGCCTGATACAAGCAATGTAGAAACAATAACATGTGCCTTTGAGGTATTTTATTCCTTTGCTTTTAGCAGTGGCTTAGAAAAATTCATAGAGCAGCTCAGTAGTTTGTGGAGCCTGGATGAGGGCGAAATGATCAGGCACCTCTCAGATGAGTCTGGAAACAGATGCATAGGCTCCTTTACCATCTCTCTGATAAAAAAAAATGAGAGAATATTAGATCTATCAGCCATTACATTGTGAAAGTTTATAAAGAGTGTGAACCCCTCATCAAAATTCCTACCCTATCAATGTGTAACTGTGACACAGGAGTGCTTTTACCTAAGAATTTTTACAAAATATGATTGGCATTATACATCAAATATTACAATGCACATAACTGTGTGTAGTCCATAAAGCAGAGGGGATGTTTGAAACAGAAAAGGTGAAACCTGTAGAAGCAATAGTGATATTCTATAGCCTAATTATGATTTAGTCTAAAAATCAACCTAGATGTATAAGTACTGTGATGGTTGCCATAAGAGATTGTCCTATATGAAGCCCGCATGATAGCATGTGTCTTGAGAGATAACTCCTGGGAGAGAGACATCAGGGTTGCCCAGGAACATGAGGCCAGTCTGAGCAACACTGCAAGACCCTCTACAAACAGTGTGGGAGGAGAGAATGGAAGACTAGGGAAGGGGGCCTAGGAAGGGAGATCAGGAGAGCAGGCAGGCGAAAGAGGAAGAAAGGCCGTGAAGGTGGAGAATGGGGGAAAAGGAGAGAGAAAATGCGGGAAAAGGAAGGAGCAGGGAGGAAACTGAGTGAGAGATTATCAAGTTCATTTACTAGGCCTCAGTATTTAAAGTTCAAGTTGGCTTTACAAGGATATGCCAAGAATGGCATCTTTTGTCTTCTGTGAATTCAGGCCACTTCCTTGTTTAATTGTACTGTTATTACCTCTCAAATACAAAGCAGGAAGGTAAATATCCAATAAAAAAATTTCTTAAAATTCCCTTTTATTGTATTAGAAAGAGATGTAAAGTAGAAAAATAGGCAGATGTGAGGAAGAATAATACTATACTGACATAAATTGGCCTATAAACAGATAAACAGCACATGCTTAATGTTACTACATTGAACTGGTCCTGAGCCCCACTCACTTTAAGGGTGAATGCTAGAATTAACATCTGTTACACATTGGTGACTTTATATATTTGTTGTGTGAGTCTAAGAAGTAGGAGGTTTTGTGACTTTTACATTAATTTTTATTTATACATTAGTTTGCAAAACTCATTGTTTCCCATCATTTGAAAAAGTCCATATTTCCATTAAGAATAACACATATTGAATGAACAGTCAATAGAATCTTTTTCTCAAAAAGGTTAGGATGGTCACCATGGTCCGTGTCTCTGTGGGCTGAAATGATATTAGATGTGGTGAGGACTATATATCACAGGCACTCCCAGTGCTGGGCAAGGTAATATGTCACTGCAAGGGGGGTGTAGAATTATTCAGTGCTCTCCAGTGCTGTATTTCATCTTAGGACACACCATTGACTACCTCTCTCAATTTTATCATTTTTGGGAGAGTAGGGGCTGGCTACTCTCTCTTCTGAATACACACACAAACACATATGACAAATGTACCCCTGAAAAATATTACAAAGTGGTTTTGATCTGTTTCTTTTACTTACTCCCAGTAAATCAGTCCTCTCCCTTGTTTCTGTTTTTTTCTCTGTCATTTTCTCCCTCTCTGTGTCTTTCTTCTGAAACCTTACCATTTCTAAATTTATTAATATACAATTTGACTTAATAACATCATTATTTAAAAGGGACCCTGGTTTACTAATTTTGTAACCAAGGCACCAACACATAATAGTGATACTTACTAAATTTGACATGTTTGATAATTAATTGACAAAATATTTGTCAAAAATATGGTTCGTCATTAACTCTCCTTTGATGTGATACTATAGAAACTTACAGTATTGATGGGCTCTCATTAATGTAGACTATTTCAAATTAATTTTATTTTGACCTAAATTGTTGATGCCATTTACCAGTTTATTTTATTAGCTATATAAAACACTCAACATGTCTTGGAAAAATTTGTATTCAATATTAGTTTATATTAGTTGCATTTTTATAAACTGTTCACACAAAATTTTTTCTATTCCAGACAATTGAAAACATAATGGTTCTACTTTAATATATTTAAACCAATTAACATTCAGAATAAAATTTTGTTATACAGCAGCAGAGCTGCAGGTCAAGATTTTGTCTATTTCTAACTTAAGATTTGCTATATGACAACACTACCTTTCATAAAATTTTTATTTTGTTTTAAGAGAAAACTCAAATTTGCTTAGCTAAATAATAAACACATAACTTTCCAAGTGACTTTGATTTTCCTAAAATAACTGCAAGCAGTTTTTATTCAATCAACCAATCAATACATATTTATTGAGCTGCACTATTTACTGAAACTGTTGGATACTGGCTCTTCTAACTTACTATGAATGACTCTCTCATTTAGGAAGCAGATACACAAAAGCAAAGGCAATACATCTTGTTTCATTGTCGTTTACTAATAATTATCTTACAGTCTTCTGTTTGACCAATGTGATTATTCATAATTTGAAGTGTTCAATTGTTTAAGGAAGAGCATTCTTCCTCATATGCTATGAATTCTATTTCCTTGTGTAATTGATTTTTTTTCATGGATTGCTCCCTTTCTTCAATATTCTTCTAATGCTTAATTTATGCTTTATTATTCATATTTATATATATGCAAGTCATATATAATATATTTAGTCCTTCATATCTTAATCTTTAAGAGAAGAATATGACTCTAAAACAAATTAAAGCAGACATATTTTTATTTCCAGAGTATATAATAGTTTTCATCTCCCAAAAATTATAAAATTATCATTCTACACTTGTTATTGTGAGAATAAGTCATTGTGCTACAAAATACCCCCTTTACTGAAAATGTGTAATGCTTTGCCTTTTTTCTTTTAATTTTTCTTTTAAAATGTGTTAAATTTCAGAGAGCAAGTTTTTCTCATACTTTGTAGGGTACCTCATTCTGCATATCATAGATTGTGTTGGGAATGTTTGTCTGTGTGCAGGGAAAATTATTCTGTGAATAAAGGAACTGTTTTGGCCTGTGACAAACACCTTGGCAATATGCAGGAAATCAAAAACATGTAGAAGAGAGTGGAGTTAAGTCAGACTCTATTCAACTGCCAAAGAAGAAACATGTAAAGATGTGCTATGGACCACAGGCCACAGGCCATGGGCCATGTGGCAGAATAGATGAATGGAAATGGGTTGAATTGAGTTGAAACAACTAGCTAGCAATGTGCCTGAGACATAGGTCAAACAGGATTAAATTAATATAAGCATCTGAGTCACTTTTGGGGGTGGTAAAAGCCACCATGGGCAAGTCAGACCTCTGGCCCATAAGGGGTCAGAAATCATTTTTACAACAGTTGGCACCCAATGTGGGGCATCAATTATCACCAGAATTATTCAAGTATGATATATCATACAAGAACTAATATTTATTATGGGGAGAGTAAAGACTTATAGATGCAAAGAACAATTCTAGGAGATTTGTAACTTCCACACGGGCCATTCAGCTTATTCCCAGATAGGGCCTTGATCAAACCTGGTCACACCATACCAGGGGTTGGATCTTCTGAAATCATTAGGATATGTCAAGGTCACTAGCACTTCCCTCTATAACCCCAGCATTCCGTTACAATAAGTAACTTTCAATCACTTGGCTATGTGTCTCAGCAGCAGGAATAGTTTTTATTTGAATTTCTTCTACTGCAGAAAGTCTTCATCCAAATTTAAACTTTCTGATTGGATATCACTATGTGAATATATATGTTACTAAAAGAGATGATACTCCAAGAGGGTTTGCCAAGGTAAGCAGCTTTGATCAGACTTTACAAGAATTTCAAAGTTGAAAGGTCATTCAGTGCTATGAAGTTCACTGACTTCATGCATGCAGATGCAATGTAGAGGTACATGGCAGATCTAACCAATTTTATGTGGAAAGAAAAAGATACTCTTGAGAGTACAGGGATGGTTCAATGGGTAAGAGTGCTTGATTCATGAGCATGGCAACCTGAGTTCAAACCCCATGCTCCCATGTAAACAGGTGGATATAAACACATTTTCCTGTGATCCAGTATTGTAGAAGGATAGAACCAGGAAGATCACAAAAGTTTATTGGCCACCAGCTTGGCTCTAAGATCAATGTGAGATCCTGCTTCAAAGGAACAAAATGGAGAAAGACAGAACAAGATATCTGCAATCTTCTTCCAGCTTCTGCAAGTATGCACACAGCCACATGCACCCACACATGTGCATTCACACATACATATACTGCATTAGCATATAAACATGCATACATACTTCCCAAAAAAGAATGAAAAAAGAAACAAATGTCCAGGTCTTTAATTCTTTCTCCATTTCATATTATCAAGAAAAATATTTCCTAGAACCATTTCAAAATCTCTTCTTTCAAGTTGTGTATCTCTATTTTTCTCTAGAAACATCTAGAAAGACTACATCTTTTGTTTCAAGTATTCTGCTGTTCTTCCTCTGCCTCAGTAGAGTAGTAATATCTCTTGATCGTGAATGGGCAGAAAGCTT
Source organism: Sigmodon hispidus (assembly GCA_004025045.1). NCBI lineage: Eukaryota > Metazoa > Chordata > Mammalia > Rodentia > Cricetidae > Sigmodon > Sigmodon hispidus. The sequence continues at coordinate 39,700 of PVIH01011371.1, forward strand.
TTTATCATCTTTTGTCTTGTTTTCTTTCTGACCTGAGAATAAGAGCAAGATAAGATAAACGAAATGGCTGCAGCTAGCCGACTATGCTCTGTTGACTCCTGTAAAAATAACTGTTTCCAGGTCAATACATCTCTGCTTTCCCTCCATAAAACTGTAGTAGCTGTAAATAACACAGTGCAGAGGTATGTGTGATGCCCACATGACCCAGCACAGTGTTTGAAATACATTCTGCTGACTTTTAACTTTTGCTACTCATTAAGCCAACTCATTGTAAGCACCTACATGGTCTGAAAACACAAATCACAAGTAACAAGGGCTATCCCCCATCCCATAATGGTGCTTTACTCATTCCTTAAGTGTATATGTGTGTCTGTGTTCATGTGCATATGCATGTCTGTGTTCATGTGTGGTGTATGTAAGTCCTCCTGTGGGTCTATGCATCTGAGCTATAGAAACCAGACATCCACATCAGAATGTGTTCTTTAATTGCTCTAAGATGGGACCTCTCACTGAAACAGGCACACTCTGATTGACTGGCTCAGTGAGCTTCAGAGATCTGGTCTACACTTCCTTCCACTAGCTTCCATGGTACTTGCAGGACTGGTTTTCTATGCTGGGATTATAGATGTTCACCAACACACATAAGTGTAATAAAATCTTTACTTCAGATGTGACTGAACTTATTATGTATCTGCCTTGTGTACATTTCCCCATACGAGTGAGTGCAGCTCTATGGAAGCACGCTTGCCATGGAGATGTGGTCCAGAAACCTCTCAGGGTCATGACTGTTAACTCCACAATAAAAGAAGAGTGATACATATGCTTCAAGATTGCCCAGAAGCAATCAACAGTTAAACTTGTAACATAGGAGGAAATGTAAGTAACTATGCACAATTAGTAGCCTGGAAAGCTTAGAAATGTGCATGGAACCATGTTTTAGAAATGATTCCTGATGAAAATTAAATTAGTTTAGCTGTCAAATTAAAAGGTGATGTTTAAGTTCTCAGTAACCCTAATTAAATGCAGAAGATTAAGTATGGGACACTGACGATTGACATTTCATTGAGATAACCTTGAATATTAACATAACTTGGCTTTCAACTCAGTCCATTTCTCAGAATTTTGGACAAAGTTCTGTGAAGAGAAGAGAGTTTATAGCTGTTCTAAGTATTTGGTGCTCTGCATGTCAGGTAAATGAATGAAATAGATTATGAAAACTAGAAGATGTCAGAGAGTTCAAATGCTTAGTTTATTGCAAGTAAGTTAATCCCTGGATGGTGGCAACTCAAATGGCCCATGAGCACAGTCCACACAAGTCCCAGTCAATTTATTGAAGAGCAATCATTGATTACACACAAGAAGTACCAATAAAGTACAGCTCAAAGAGCACCAACTGGGCCCTGGAAAGTCACTCTGATGGGGAAGGGCATCCCTGAGTGCTGACAGGAAGTCCCTCAGTGCTTACAGGAAGCCAAGGCACACAGCACAGTTAATCTATTTGGCCACATTAGCCACTTTGTCATCAGGTTATTTCACTTTTTGTTTTTGAGTGGCAGGAGCTCTTTATGTATTAGGGAAACTAATTCTATCAGAAATCTAAAGCAACCAAATTTACAGAAGCAGAAAGTACAAGGGTGCCTAATAAGAACAGGAGGGGGGCATTGCCTGATGGAAAGAGTTTCTGTTTCAACAACATGAAAAATTCTACAGATCTGTTTTACAATGTAAATATATGTAGCACCATTGAGGAGCAGCACACTGAAAGCACATAAATGGGTAATTTTATGGTATGTCTTTTTCTGTAAATTTTTAATGAGTAAAAGTATGAGTATTTTGAGGGAAAAATAAACTAGAAATAAAAAAGAAGCCATAGTCAAAAGGCCAGTGTTATAACAGCACTTCATCAGTGCACCAAAATTCTCCATCATTAGCAACTATCTCCAGAGCAGAGGCAAACAGTGTGAACAACTGTCTAATCAGTGTGCAGGACAGTTTTACTATTTAATACTTAAATAGGAAGTTTGGGTTTTTTCTCTTCTTCTCCTTCTTCTTTTTAGTTTATAGAAACTTTTTAATGCAAACTAAGCACTCATGGGTTCACTTGAATTTATTTTGCCCTAGTTTGGTCGAAATAATTGTTAGCATATTATTTGAGGCTAATTTTTAAATTTCAACATGCTTTACTCTTAATGATTAAGGAAAAAAAAAAAAGTACTTTTTTCTTGTTTCTTCCAAAGGGAGCTCCAGCTTTTACGAGTTTGACAGACAGGGCCTGAGAACTAGTAAGTCTTAGATATTCCCAATGACAACTTCACACAAACCTACTGCTGAAGTCCTTCAAAACAAATCCTGTACTTAAAAGCACTTTGGCTGTACTGCTCATGAAATATAAGCAAACACACCTCTGCCGCGAGCCTGAGTAATTCTGAAGACTTTGTAGTCAAATGTTTTGAGATAACCTATTGACTTGTCCTTGAGGACTGTGGGTCGAAGCCACAGAGACAGGAGGAACCAACCTAGAGAAGAGCAAAGGTGCATTCAGAAAGGACAAGGCTCGGGCTTCTGTCACCGGGGAGCCTGAAGTCACTTAAGGCACCTGACACCTGGGATTGCGGTTGGGGAACATGGAGCTGGAGCAGGAGCCAGGGCTAGAGAGGAGGGAGATAAAAGGCGGGAGGCGGAGCTGCGGGGCGGCGGGGGCGCGGCTGGCGGCAGCGGGAGCGGGCAGGCTTGTAGGCGGCGCCGCAGCCCTAGCCTGCCCAGCTCAGCGATCTGCCGGACCCGCGCTGCCCTGCTCCCTGGGTGCACCGTCCCCGCACAGAGTGGTCCGCCGCGCCGAGACGTCCTGGAGAGTTTGCCCCGGAGCGCGGCAAGTTTCTTCCTCAGCCGGCTCTGCTGGAGCGGTACCTGCAAGGCGCCGGAGATGATGCCCAGGTAACCGCACTTGGGCTAGGCGAGGCGCGGTGCCATGGGTCGGTGCGCCTCTGGGCGGGCACCGCGATGGGCGCGGCTCTGGGTGGGCGAGGCCGGGGCCGGGATGGTACCTTTGTGGCTTCATTACTCCTGGGGCTCAGGGAGGCATCTTGGGGCACTGCAGACCACTTAAATCCACTTTGTTGGACGTGCAAGGGGCGGGGAGAGGAAGATCGGTATACACACTCAGGGGTAACTTAGTAGCTACCTGGACTGGACTGGCGTCCTCAGAGGGGCACCGTAAACTCCAGGGTTCTGGCGACACACCCGCGTGGCGACAGGTAGAGCTTGGAAACCGGACACCCAAGGGAAGAGTGTTGAGTTTCCTAGCGCCGGTCTGTCCAGTCTTCTGGCTTGTTTGGTTAGAAGATGAGCTTCCCTTGCTTGGTGCCTCCTTTGCACTGGCCCCAAACTCTGAGATACACTGCAGAGACTATGGGCCAAGTGAGAGGGAAGTTTCGAAGCCAGGGCTGGTGACTGAGCAGAGGGCTGGAGAGGGCAAAATGAGCCTCAGGTGTGAAGCAGGTGAGGAAGGAAGGGTGCAGTGTTTTCATCTCTGTTGTGGGAGTTCGTGCCATTCCCCTCTTCCGTCTAGTTTGAACATCCTGCCTGAGAGCATGTTTCTAAAGAGGGCTAAGGGGTAGTTATGTTTGATGACTGTCAGGGATTATTCCCAACTGAGTCCCCAAGTGTGGCTTCTCTCCCTCAGATCCCAGTCAGCCGCTCCCAATAACCCACGGGCAAATTGTGCTTGAAACAGTCCCAAGGTTTTGAAAGAAATGATTGGGAAAAACATAGATTGTGTTTCTGTAAGCAACCCCCCGCCCCGCACCCCATAGTACTAAGGAGTCCAAACCAAACATTGTGAGTGTTTAGGAGGAAATTCTCCTTTTTGAGGGGTTTTGTTCCATGGTCTTTCATTTTTGTTTGTTTGTTTTTTCTTTCTGGTAATTACGATACTGTGATTAATCAGTATCTATTTTTCTTCTTTAACCCCAAACATTACATTATTCTAGCTTTCTGCAATTTTATTTTACTATTTCTGTTCCTGCTGATTTAAAGAACATGAACTTCTTGTAGACTCACAAAACACAGTGTGACCATATTTAATATTTATCTGTCTCCCTGAGTCAATGGCCCTGCCACCTGCCACCTCCCCGGTGTAATCATAATACCATATGCCTATCTACCAAATTGAGGATAAGAAGAATATCACTGTTTTGCGTGGGCAAAAGTACATAACTATCAGATTTTACTATTACTTATTAGATGAAACACTCCAGTCAGTTAAGACAAGACACATTTGTAATTCTACCCAAAGCTTTCAAACAAAATACCTGGACACATGGAGATGGTTAGTAATTAAGGAAAAAATAAATATCATCAAATGGGAAACATTGTGAATGAATACAGCCAATAAGAAATGGCACCCATTAAACACGTAGGGAAAAAAATAGAATTTTTTCTATCTCCTTTGGTTTTTATCATCTTCCTGGGGATGATTCCTTCCTTCAGAAATGAGTACCTTGCATATAGATTTTGTATTTACTAACTGAACATCACATCGTGTGATATAGGGGCTTGGTGACAGTCCAAAAATGAATATTTTCAATCATTCCCAACCATCTGTTCTCTCCCACTCTCTTACAATGCAACATTTTATTCTCATGGGTATTTAAGCATGCTTACTCATTTCACACCTTTGCATGAGCAACCCCAAAGCTGACACTGGTATCAATTGTGACCCAAGTTGTCAGGTTGCTGCTTTTCTCCAGTAAGCCATTGGTTTCAAACAAGGAAGAAATCAAAAGACTTGAGTCATCTGGCAAGGCTACCATAAACCCCAGGAGAGTCTAACCGCATTCCTATCTTTTGCTACTAGAAAGATGCTGGGCATTACAGCTACAAGATCCTCCTGGTGATATTATTTCCTTCATGATTACAATGGGCATCATTTGATGCTCTGAAGAAATAAGTGAAGATGTCTTGATGTCTAAGAGTGATTGTCATTGCTTCCTGAATGTACCATTTTCCTGGAGAAAAATTGCAAAGTAGAAAATTAATGTAATATTCCAGACATCTAACTAAATAGATATCAGGAAAGAAGAATGCTTATTTGGATAAGGAACCTGCTGCCAAGCTGGAGGACCTTAAGGTCATTTACCTACATGCAGGAGAGATCAGATTCCATCTGGCTCTCCCTGACCTGCCCCTTGTGTATACACAACACATACTCATTTCACTTACTTTTCTATTGTTGTGGTAAAGCACCATGACAAAAAGCAACTTGTAAAAGAAAGTGTTTAATTGAGCTTGTGGTTTCAGAGGATGAAAATCCATGATGGTACAGCAAAGGCTGGCAGTAAGAACAGCCAAGATCTCACACCCTGATCCAGAAGCAGGAAGCAAAGAGTTTACTGGGAATGGCACCAATTATTTGAAACACCAAAGCCCATCCCAAGCAATATACCTTCTCTAAAAAGTCTACACATCCTAATCTTTTCCAAATAGTTCTTCCAACTGGGACAAAATATTTAAACATATGAGCCTTGGACCATTCTTATTCAATCCAACACACCCCCCAACACGAACACACACATACACACACACACCATAAACAGAGCTAAGTGATGCATAGCACTTCTCCCATAAATATTAGCATGTATGAATAAGGCAGGGAAGTTTATAAAAGACAATTTGTGAATATAGTAGTTGACATTTTTATTTTTGACCCGAATGAGTCAGTGTGCATGAAATTGACAAAAGGACCAAAAATTTTTGTTTTGTACATGCTATCATGTGAGAGATATTTGAGGTTTTTGAATCCCTCTCCATCTATTTCTCCATTTGGTGCAATTTTTCTATAGCTCAAATAACAGAAAGGGTTTTGTGTATATGTGTGTACTCATGTGTGTGCAGGTGCACCTTGTGTGTGAGTGTATGTATACACAAGTATGTAGAAGCTGGAGAACAATCTTGAAGCTTGTTCCTTCTGAGTTTTCACCCACTATGTTTTTGAGACTGGGTCTCTCGCTGGCTAAGGGTCCTCTGTTAGGCTTGACTGACCCACCAGTGAGCCCATTTCTATCTGTCTACAACTCCTAGCTCTGAGATCACAAGGTTGCACTATTTTTTTTTACAGACTATGTTTTACACAGAATCAAATTTCACTATAAGTCATTTCGTCAGCCCAATGTTTATTTATAAGTCATTAGAAAATAAAAATTGCCAATTCAAAGCCATATGTGGTGTGTGTGTGTGTGTGTGTGTGTGTGTGTACATGCTTATATGCTTCAGTAGTTGCCCTATCTCTCCGAATCTTTAGAATTATTTACCACTCAAAAGTAAGTCATCAGGATAAACAGAATGATAGAAATAGTGCTTTAACTCAGATCTGGGTGCAATACTTCAAATTATTTTCATGATTTTTTTGGAAAAAGTTAATGATGATCTTCTCAGATTGCAAATATTTGATACCTAAAGAATAATGAAACCCAGGACAGGGCTGCTTGTTCCCATAGCACTGGGCTATGCTTATTTTGAAGATCTTATGGCTTTAGCCTAGGAGGAGCAGTGCACTGAAGAGAAAAAAAACCCACACTATAGATAATTCTGAACATAAAGTTGCCCTTAAAAATATGGTCCAACTTAAATCTTTGTTTTTTACATGAGAATGTGTTGTCTCTTATTTTTTGGTGTACTAAAAATGAATTATTGAGGGGAAGCTATTTTACCATGTGTAGTAGGTACTCTGAATTATTCATTTTAATGAGAGGAATACAGGAAAAGATAATCTAAAATCATGGTTATTTAAAAAGTCATTTGTGTTTGTCATTAAATAAGTTACATGTTTGGTTTGAAAAATATTTCCATTGTTATTGTGGGCAAGTTGCCTTTTTAATTTTGTTTTTGTTTAGGTTAATTTTTAAAATGAGCTTACATGCCTCAAACACCAAAACCAGTTTCTAAGGAGGTGGGGTAGGTGGGCACCTTGCCCAGAAACAAGCTGGGTGACAGAAATAAGCAAATCTGGAACAGAAACTTTCCAGTGAATTATGTTAATTCACAGCAAGATAATCAAGATTGTATTGTGTGTCATTTAATGGATATGTTAAGTATTTGATATATTCCTGAAAAAAATGACAAGCTTTGTTGTTGTTTAGTCTTGGTTTGTGTGTGTGTGTGTGTGTGTGTGTGTGTGTGTGTGTGTGTGTGTATGTATGTTATATGCATGTGTGCATATGTGTGAGGGAGGAATGAATACATAGAGGCCAAAGGTAACACTGGTATCCTTCCCTATTGGCCTCTACCTTTTTCTCTGAGATAATCATTTAGCCTGCAGTGCACTGACTGGCTCTATCTGGTCTGTGAGCTCCAGGGAACTGCCTGACCTCATGTCCCAAAGCTGGGACTCTGTAGGAATTTCCTTCCACTTGAGTGCTGGGAACCAAGTCCACAGTTCCTACATGCCGAGTTCATTAGTCACTGAGTCATCTCCTCAGCCCAGGGAAGAGTGATTTAGTTAAAACTTGAGAACTTTAGTCTCACTTCACATCTAACAGAGATTGGTAATAATTTTTTAAATCAGAATGAGTGTTTATGATAACTAAATAGAAACATTAATTAATTGGCCTCACAAAGTTGAATTTTCAAGTGCTTTCCTAAAGCCCACACATGTGCATTGTGTTGAATGGCACACCCACGTCTTGTGGAGGAATTTGGAAAAGCAGTAGCAGCAAGAAGCCACCTGAGTAAGGGATTTGCCCGTTTGATCTTAGTACCCATGTTCCAAATCAAAACCACACTTTGTCAATGGGCTGCTTTCAAGTGTCCACTGTTACGTGGACCCAGTTAGATAAAATAGTTGAAGTTCAGCAAGACTGCCAATTTAATAGATTTCTATTGTGTTTTTCAAAAGCTCTAGGGCAAAATTGGTTGTGTATGAAATAGTTTTTGAACAAGAGGCTGATTCATACACAGCAGTAGCAGTTAAATGCTTAGCATATAGTCAGTGTTTAGTTGTATGTAGACTGTGTGGAGGTGCTGACCCTGCGGACTCAAAAGGATCAGAAAACTGCTGTGTCAAAGGTTAGAAATTCCAAAGCTATATGATTGGAAAAGCAGATAAGATTATTTTTATTGCAAAAATTCACAGCCAAATTGTAGCATTTACAGATGTGGAAAGAATGGCAATTCAGAATGGAAACTATGGCCTCTGAATAAATGTACTTACTGCTAAAGGTGGAAGGATATATTTTGGATTTTACAAGGCACGGAATTTTTTAAAAACTAGACTACTATGAGTATTTTAAAGAAAGTATTGTTGTTAAAAATATAAAAGTTGAAACATATGGGATATATTTTATAATAAATTTATTATGGGAATCCTGGTCAATGCTGAAGTGTTAGAATGCACAGTATATATTTTTCACAGAGCTGAAGAGACTTTAAAAGTAATTTATTCTAATTTAATAGTTAAGGAAATGATAGTGACCCAGACAGGTCATGGGAAGTTGATGAAAGGCACACTGGTATTGAGGGCAGAGCAAAAACTGGACACCTACTCTGACTCATCCCAACCCAGCCACTGGATAGTAAATTGCAAAGTTATGGAAGGTGTCAATGCATTTGGCTCTGACAGTATCACTGGTCTGCAGTAGTTATGAAGTGAAATGGCACAGAGGCATTGATGAATACAGCGATCTGATTGGCTATCTTCTGTCAAACACTAGCAGTCTTCATACCAGACTTGGTTCTCAGCACTTAGTCTCTACCTTCTTATAAAAAAACAAATATTTTGTGTTACTTTATTAATATTCTGAAATGTAATTTGCACTAGTAGAGTTAGTGGAAGTATCAATAATGAAAAAGAACCAGAAGACAACAGTGACTTGTGATTTGTGTTTCTCTGAGCTGCTTAGAGATGACTTCACCAGGACACAGAATGGAGCCAGAGCTGTGTGTATGCATGTGCACTAATGTAGATACACACATAATAAGCTTGAATTTAAGACAAAAAAATATTAGAAGAAGTTGAGTGTAAGAAATTCAGGAAGATGAGACAATAAATCTGAAATAAAGATGGGTTAGCCACTGGGCAGTTACCTGTATGGAGCTGGAAGAAGAAAATAGTCGTCATTGTCAAATACAAATACTTGCCAAGTCAAATACAGATAATTGGGGAAAAAAAATCCAAATCTGTGTTTTTCAAATAAAAGAGTGAGTACTCTTAACCCGTCGCCTTCACAATCATGACAGTTCCACAGAGTGCTTTTACTGTGCTACTCATTGTTACATACTATACTTCAAGGGGCTCTGTTATTTACCTCCATGGAGTTTGTGACAAACTTTGCTGAAATGAAAACAACTGTGTTTGGCACTGTTGTTGTTTTCATCTCTATTCTGTTATATTGTTTTGGCTCTAGAGCCAGAAGACCAGAATACACGAAGTGGCTGCCTACCCAGCAATCTTAGTATAAAGTGCGAGTCATTGGTTGAAATTCTTAACAAAGTCTTAATTATGAAGGGCACCATCCTTTTTTTTTCCTTAGCTTAATGTCTTTTTGTTTGTTTGTTTTTTGAGAATCAATATCAAACTTTATATAAAAAAGATAAACATTCAGGATAGCTAAAGGAAAAAAATACAGTAGTAAAACTTCTCTTTTCTCTAAAATACATGAAATATAAAAGATAAAATCTAAAGCTCCTCAAGCCAGGTTAGGCTCAGCTAAAGATGAGGAAAGCACAGTAGGTCACAGCTAATGGATGGGCACCATTCTTATGATTTGGTATTCAGAAGATCAGTTCAGAGATACATGTGCAATTGTATGATTTACTTGAGGAATTTATTCTGTTGGACCACATGACCTCCTAATGAAAGGAAGAAACCACTGCCCACCTGACTAAATGGTACCTCCTCTGAGGATACACACCTCTGAGGGTACACACTTCCAAGGGGCACTGGCTCTAATTAGACCTAGTGAAACAGGGTCTTTCTTGAGGCTGACATATTCCCCATGCTGCTCCTGTCTGTTTATACTTCCTTTAAGTGGGATCAACCCATGTACCCACTGGTGTCCTGATCTCAGTGTATTAGAGCCATGGACATTATTGTCCTTTAACCTAGGCTTGTGTTCTGATTTTGCTTCTGCTATTGTCAAAATTATAAAAATTCTCATCTCATATTTATTTCTATTTTGAATCTGTTTATTTGTATATAACTTTGAGTGGTGACTGTTAATATATAAATTGACTAATATTTTCATTCACTCAAGTGTTACCTAGTTTAGATGCATATCTCTAGAGAGCACTTAAGGCATATATATGAATATATATGAAATATATATTAGATACATATATTTAATATGAACGATATATATTTATTCACACATATATTTTGTGTATATGTGTTTATATTACATTTGTATAAATATATATAATTATAGACAGTAGAAACAGAAATTTTTTAAAGTTGAATTTTTAATGTTGTTGAAATATGCTTATGCAAACAAGAAATTGCACTACTCCAATAGTAAAAGTCACACATAATATATAAAGCTTTGAAGAATGCTTATAGCAGAGACCAAAATCTATTGCCAATAGAAATAATCTCTTGAATTAGAATTTTGCTATACTGCTTGACATAAATGTGGTTTTACTGTAATATAGGAGTTAGGAGATTATAGAATTTCACTGTTTGCTTTAGGTATTTAATCTTTGCAATGTTTACACCCATAAAACATACCAACTTATCTTCTTTTTATAAAAATATAGCATTTATGAAAAGATGAAACAAATTTGAAGGTGTGTATGTACAGACATACATGTTACATACTGTTATATAAGATTATAGATAGAAGCAAAGAATAAAATTCAAATGTTCTTACTTCTAATGTTCTTTCTCCATGGTCATATATACATATATATATATATATATATGTGTGTGTGTGTGTGTGTGTGTGTGTGTGTGTGTGTGTATGTATATGGAGTTAATATGAAATGTCACTTAAGTGTTATATGTAAGCAAGCAACTTTGACTAGATAACCACATTATAAAATATTTGTTTCAGTAGATGATTTCCACTTCGATATGTCTTTCAGAATATTGTGTATTATACTCTTTCTAAAACAGAAGTATTTTGATAGAGGTCATGGTATGTCTCTGTGTGTATGTGGGTAACCAATTGCTCTGACAGAGACCAGGGTTCTCTACACTGAAGGTCATGGGTCCTCCATATGCCTTCAGTAGGAAAAGAAATCCTATAAAAGATATGCAGCCATGGTACAGAACATAGTTTGCCTAGATTGTTTGGCTATGTATAGTTCATTGGTACTGGAAGATTATTGATTCTTGGTCAACTGAATGGCTCAAATTCACTCACAGGTTGACCCCTGACTTTGCTCTACTTTTGTTAGAGTTTCTAATGTGGATGGAGCAGTGCAGTGGGAGTTGAAGAAAGAAAAGGTTTCACTGTGGAATTGTGGGGTGCTAAATGGAAGAAGTTCATCTGTAATTTTACAAAGACTTATAGAAGTAGTGAAATTTATTGGGGGTATCTGCCATTTCTTGCTCTATTTTTAATCCTGGGAGGAATAAGACAAAGGTTATGAAAGTCAGTCCTCCTCCCTCTCCTCTTACCTTTGTGATTCAGAACAAACAGACACAAGGTAGCCCAACACCAATATAAACCCATGTTTACTATAGAAATGAGGTGTTACTCTTAGCTCAACTTCATAGAACTTAAATTAGAACAAGAAAAACACCTGTCCTGCATGGTGAGGACATCTAAGAATCTGATGACGTTAGTGAAATTGGAGAACAAACAAGGGAGATGACATTGTTCATCCAAGGATATGACACTTATCTTTTCAACAGTTTTACAGCCAGGAAGTGCCTAAGCCCATTTAGCCAAGAACTCATTTCTGACATTCTTCTTTCTTCGTGTTGACTCCAGAAGGAATTAATGTGCTACCAACTTATTTGAAGTAAATATCATCTGAGCATTCTTAGACAAAATGATCTTCATTCTTTTCCTAAAAGTTAAGTTCAAAATGAAAATAAAGATACTGAATTTTAGAAACATATTTTAAAATAAATTTGTATTTCCCTACATGATTGTTTAAGTAGAAAGTCAAAATGTAGGTAATTTATTTATTTTTGCAAAGATTAATTTCTCAAATACTAAACATAAAATTTGGTATCTAGAGAGATGGCACTGCAATTAAAAGCACATGGTACTTATCACAAGTCACCAACAATGGATAAAGAAGGATATTATTTATTTAGAGGGTTCAGGGAGAATACTTATTGATACAAAGAGATTAAACAGTTGTGAGGTTCCTGGAAAGCTAGACTGGTCCATGAGGCTGAGGCTTTGCTGGTCAGGTTCTCTATCCAAGAGCATGAGAGAGAACAGGAAAAAGAAGCTTCTGCATACATGTGCCCTTCTGGCCATGCCCCAAATACTGGGGTTTCAAGGCCTAAAGGCCACACCTCTAGGTCAAGGTGATAGTTCCTGCTCTCCACTAAATCTCCCCCTTTTGTCTAAATAAGAAAGATCTAAGCCTAAATATAAAACTATATACAGTAGAAACAATTATCAGGTAATATCCCAGAGAGAGAAAGGGCAAATAACATAAACAAGGTAAAACTACAACCAGCAGGAACAACAAATACAAAACATATATAAATTCAATGCCCAGAATATTGATAAGTGGCAAAATACAGAGATTATTTAAATGCACTTAGCTAAAAAACCTAATTAACATGACCATAATATGATGTACATGAGTGACTATAACTTGTAATTCTTATCGATCAACTTTAAGACTAAGGCATATATTATTAAAGTAGACAATTGTAAACAAGCATACAGTATAGGGACAATGACATCTAGTATGAGAATCATACTAAATATCTTAAACAGAGGTAGAAATGTAGAATAATGCAAAATGGCAACATTACCCTTAATATGTATCTATGTATAATATGTTAAACTATATATATATACAGTATGACAAGTATAACTAAGCAGAGGTAGAAGTGATATAGTACAAATGACAATATCTTTAATATATGTATTAATGTACAAAATATTTTAAACACAGGTGGAAGCATGTATACAATATGACAAATATAGACTTAAATTTATATGAAAATACAGATTATCTTAAACATGCAAAGAAAATAATTTCACATTTGTATCAATATACAATAATTTATACCAGTGCATATTGTCTATGGCTAATAGTTGGCTAAATTTGTTTACAGGTAGATACAATAATCTACCTGTATCTGTCCTATTTCCCCTTTTTCTTCTCCAAAAGAGATTCCTGTGTCTAACTTTATTGTTTCACCATCAACCCTAAAACACCCTGAGTCACTTAGAAAACAAAACTTATAAGGAGAGGGGATATAGTTTTTAGGCTACTTCCTGCTGATTGGGGGTGCTGGTAATATTTGAGGGACCCTGAGGCTGCTTCATCTTAGTCAGCAGCCTTGAAGCTGATGTGAATGTTAGATCATCTGAACCACCTCTTTCCATCAGAGATTTTTTTTCAGGGGGTCTTCCTCAATCAAAGCACGTTAGCCTGTAAGCAATGCATAGGTTCTCATCTCTGTAGAAACAAAAGTTGAACTTCTTTTCTAAAGCAGCATATCCTTTGACCCAAATTTCAAAGTCAAAATACCTTTAAAATATATATGTTGGTTTAACTTAGCAGCCATTACAATCAAATGTTTTTCTGCAGTTAGCTCTTTAACAGTTAAAACAAATTAAAAACCGCAATAATATACATAATCTAGACTCTGTGTATATTCTATCCTTATGTGTCTATTTTTATTTTATACTGTCTCTTTAAAGACCTTATTTTTTTAAAACTACTTTATATAACTGCTTAGACTCCTTTTCAATCCTACATATATTTTTACACACCTTATAACCTGTTTAGACATTTTCTCCAAAGGAATTTGTTTTATTGCGTATCTTTAATGATTTTTTTTAACCAGAAGAGTTTTTTTTTTAAGTTGCTAACCTGCGTAGCTAGGTCTGCAACTCTGCTGGTTCCACCCCACTCGGCTTTTCAATATGGCAGAGGTATCAATTAGTTTACCTCCCTATTTCTGGAAAACTATATTAATTATCATGGAGCTGTGTTTTTAGGCCCACCACTGTGTTCCCAAACCCTCAAACAGTGGCTGGGAAGAGCCTCTGCTTCTTTGTACCACAGCCTGTGAGAGAAACTGTGAATATTGGCCATGCAGCTAAGCTCATGGCAGCTGGCAGTGAGCTACATCTCCCAGGCAGCTGCTGGAAGACAAGCCTCTGTGCTGCTACTGGCATAGGACTGTGAGACTTATTAATACAGCTGCTGAATAATTGTTTTATAAGCAGCTGTGGGACTGCAGGTGGGAGAGATTTTGTCCCAAGGGCCGGACAGTACAGAAAACTTCAGGTTACAGGTACTTTTTCAGAGGACCTGGTTTTGATTCCCAGCATTCATGTGGCACCAGGCACACATCTGAAGTGCAGAAATACATGTAAGCAAAACACTCCTAAAATAAAACATAAAATAAAGCTCACATAGTAGTGACGTTTCAGACTGGAATTACACTCCCCATACCCTGTTATGTTTTCCATTGTGCCATTTCTCTTCCTTTTCAGATAGGACCTTTCATTGTCAGCTCTGTAAGCCTGGAGTCAGCTAAAAGAAAGGCTGTGTTTTTTCTATGCTCTAATCTGGAGGCCAAGATGCACAATTATTAAATAAGTGGCCATATGTACTTACCTAACACTTTATAATTTAAGCACACATATACATCACTTGATGATAAGTCTGGTAGAGTTTTTTTTTTATTTCAGATATTGACAATTGGAAAATTACAGCAGCATTCAGAAAAGAAATGAGCTCGAACATCACTCATTTAGTCCCCAGGTACTGAAGATCATCAATTTAGAACCTCAGAAATATGGCTCTTTTGAGGATTTTTCCCCCAGCACAGATATCAAGTACTGTTCAATAAGCATTCTGTGAATTGTAAATGTATATTTAATATAGAATACTCTGAAATCCATAAACATAGTTTAGAAAGCCTGTATAAGTTTTGCCAATTAAAAATGGGACATCTTTCCTTTGGTCCTATGCATAAACCTCCAAAATTCCAAATCTCAATTCCAGCCTTGGTGGTCATCTCCAGCCACCATCAAGTTCATCATATCTTAGATTTGCTCCCACAGTAGATTACAACCATGCCTCTGTCACCACTGAAGTCTATGCTAGATTGTATCAGATTAGCCAAGGTTTCAGTAATGATCTGGCATTGCTAGGCCTTCAATACAGGAACAAAGATAGATATAAATATAAAATCCTCTAGAACCCATAAACATATTTCTGAAAGCCTCTCTAAGTTTTCCAAATTAATATCCTTGACTGCACTTACATAGATTGCTGTTACTTTGTTCATGACAAAGGCCAAAACCTTCCACCTGATTCCCTGAAGCCCAGTGAGGTCAGACTCATGCAGTCCATATCTTCACTCTTCAGTCATCACCCTCTGTGCTCTGCCCAGCTGTCTGACTGGTTTCCACTTGTTTAAACTCACCAGGCTCTTTCTCATCCCCACATAACTTGAAGAGAATGGCCAGAGAGTGTCTGATTCATTATTGATATTTTCAATATAGCAACTCACATGTCAGCTCCTGAAGTGAGCCAAATCTCTCATCAGATACCCTTACACACAAACACTCGGTTACATACATTTGTACAAATAAATATTCAATAGTTATGTATCTGTATCCTTCAGTATTCCATTCATCAGAGTGACTTATTAGCCACTAAGATATGGACCCATCTAATCTGATGGTTGTTATAGTTCTAGAAAAGTAATATACTAGCTTGGTTGCCTCTGAATTGAGGTAACTGAGACTTTTACGTCAGATCTAAAGGCAGCAGGAAGAGAGAGGTACTGGGGCTGACTTGGTCTTTTGAAAACCCCAAAGCTCACCCCCAGTGACACACTTCCTGTAACAAAGCCACACCTACTCCACCAAGACCACACTCCTAATCTTTCTGAGGTAGCACCACTCCCTGAGCATTTAAACACATGAGCTGAGCCTATGGGGACTCTTCTTAGTCAGACCACCACACTGCACATCAAATATACAGTATGCATCTTTATAATCTAGTAAAAAAATAGATAAATGCTTGTGAACTAAGAGGCTTCACTCATTTCCTTTACAATCTTCCCAAGTGGCATATTCTTTTCTTCTGTGTCTCTTCACTCTCAGTGTTTGGGGAGTCACTTGAGAAAGAAATTGCTCAAAACTGATGAGAGTACATCACAGGAACTTAAGAGCCAGACATAATGGGCTCTGACTGGGTAAATTTGTGATCTTCTGAGCATGAAAAGTAATAACTTACATAAAGAGAGTACATTGCATAAGGAAAACTTCAGGAGCCCAGGAGCCCACATTGTATGTGTGTGCAGACTGTAAAAGGTAGAGTCAACAATCTCTATTTTACTGAGTCAACAACAGATCATTAAATGATAAAATAAAGAAGCAACTTATGCAATCACTACTGTAATAATATTAACAAGTGTTTCATTGTTGGGTAAATGGTTTCCTGGAACAGAATATTCCCACTCTCGCAGACAGCATTTCAGTTGGCCTCTTGATCACAAAGGAGGAAGTTTCTTCAGACAGGTATCACCTTAATCATGTGGTCAAACCTGTTACCCTCATTGGTGGATAAAACTCTTCTTCAGAATACTGTGGAAACACAAAGGTTAGCCAGATACCGACTATCACAAATACTCACTAAAATTGATCAATATTTGTTAGTACAGTCCAGGACTTGAAAAACATGAGTGCCATTACTAAAAAACAACCAGCCTGGAGGAAAGTATAGGGCTAAAGGGCACCTGATGACTAATGGTGCACCATCCTTCTTGAATAGACTGATGTAGAGGAAAATTTTAATGAAGAATATTGTAATAATTGAGGTGTATGAATTCAAGCTGTAAGACCTGTAATAGCATAGCATTGCACCTGTATTAAATTTGTTGTGTGACAACCATTAGGGAAGGTTTATAGAAGGATGGGTCTTTTGGAGGCATTGTAGACACTGGATGTAGTGGAGGTAAAATTGTTTGATCTCTTCCACTTGCTTTAAAGTGACAAACACTTGTTTGTAAAATGTGGAGGAAAGAAATAATAGAATATGGCAAAAAGGTAACAATTACTGAATGTAGGTACAACTTGCCTAATATTCCTCATATTATGGCCAAGTTCATCCTTTAGATATCTGTCAAAGTAAAAACTGGGATAAATACTCTACATTCTTAGCCACTATGCCAATAAGATTATTTTCACATAGTGCAGTGAGCTATTGTGTACAAAAAGTGCTTCATCCAATTAGTAACGTTCCTGAAAGTATCTGCTATCTTCATTCAGCATTTCATAATAACTAATGTGTAAGCATTAAGAGATATCAGACCTTTTACTTGTTGGATGCTAATGAGAAACAACTGTCCTAAAAAATTTTAAAAGAATAATAGGGAAAAAGTATCCCTTAAAATTACATTTTAGGCAATATTTTAATTGGTATAGGAGACCATGCATGGTGACATTATCAAAGGGTATTATATAAAGTAATATTTCTCCAATTCCAGTTATACTTGAGGACATTTTAGCATGAGAATTACTGAATGAAAATGAGGATTTGATGGAAATATGGTTTTGATTGGTTTTGTTCCTCTTCTTACATATCCTTCCTAAACATGGGTGGTTATCTATAGAACAAAATATTGGAGCAGTGATGACTTTTCTTAAGATATATGCAAACTAGTAGAATGCAGCATGAGTACCAGTTATATTTGGCCAGGGATTTATGGGAATAAAGATCCAGTGATATTCTCACGACATGTTAAAAGAGCTGGTAAAGGTGTTAGTGTTTAGGTGTCAGAAAAGATATTTAAACCAATGACATCATTTCATCAAAGCACTCAGGTCAGAGATATGAGTCATTTGGTAAAGGTGCCTGCTACTTGGCCAGATGACCTGAGATAAGGACCCAGTAACCAGAAAGTGGAAAAGTCAAACTGATTCCCAAAAGATGTCCTCTGACCTCTGCATGCGGGCTGTGGCACATGCTTCCATAAATAGACATATGCATACCACATGCAAAATAAATAAAAACGTAATAATTAAAAAAAAACAATACTCCATTTACTAAACAAAAATTTGACCAGTTCAATATCAAACTCCCCCTACTGTTAAACTTTATAACAAAGATCTGTTCTGGACTCTCTAAGAACACTGCCTGGTGCTAATATGTGTAGGACTCTTTCACATGGATCTGCATAGAACCAGAGCAAATGGAGTGGTCCTAAATAAAAACATTCATCATTCATTTTATGTCATAGTATACAACTACATCTTAGTGTGGAACATAATAAACCAATTATAAGACTATTGGTTGCTATTTTGTGCCATATTTCATAGTGTAGTTCATAAAATATTTTAATAGCAAAGAGAAAAGGTTTCTGAAACATGTGAGAGATGGTCTTTTGATATGCACAACCTATTGTTTCAAGTTTCACTATGATAAGATCTCCATACTAAAAATTTATAGCTGATTTTCAGGCTTTATGAATTCAAATATCAGTGATCAGTCTAAAGTTGATATTGTTCTGATAAGCAGAAAGGAACAACAAATTGTTATAAGGCAGGAGCCTGTTTTCATGGGCTTCTGATCTTCAAACAAAGGTAATGGTAGCTTTATTCTCATGCCCCTATTCTCCTGATTCCACCCATATTTATATCTGTAGTAAAATAAATGATACCCATAGCACTACTGAGAGAATTCTAACACATAAGAGAACTGAATGAAGTTGAATTTAGTGATCTTATTAAACTGTTAATATTTTATTTCATTTTTCTGAAGTTTCAAGACCATGAATAAGTTAAAAGTTGTTTGAATTTATAGCTATAGGAAGGCAGACTTCCATATAGAATTTGCTATTAAAAGAAAACAGCTCTGCAAACAATTTGTGTAGGTAATTATTAGCTAGAAGCTATTTGTAGTCTAAGTTATTGCATATACACATATGATAATAAGACTTTGCACAAATGGAAACTTTTGATAATAAATCCATGTAAATGGTCATGCCGGGGGAAATAATTCTAGATGCTATAAGTGCATTTGAATTGCCTGCAAACAGAATGCAGACTTCTAGACCAAGCATGTGACTATTTTTCATACATGATATTTAATAAGTCATTGTACCTAAAGTCTCAGAAAGGATGAATAAAACAAACAGTGGAAAATGTACTTTGCTGGGTGTACACATATTAAAGTGTACAGCCGCAGGAGAATTTGCAAAGTATCACTGTGAATCTGTCACAAACCGTACGCTAAACTACACTCAAACTCACAGTTAGCAAAAGTAAATATAAATCCTCTGATCTTGATCTTAGCACTAGTCTTATCATTACATATGGAGATTACTGAATACTTGGATTTTGCCTTTGTGGTGTATTTACTGCTTATAAAAAGCTTGCAAAGTAAAATGAATTCCAGAGCACCTACACTTATGAGCCCCAAGCCCTCATGACACTTCATATAGGATTGTTCACTGTTCCCACCTTAGACCAGCTGCATTATATGTTAAAGCAATAAAATCAAGTTATAGGCTCCCCTCACTTTATTTTAGACTTTGGTTATATTTGTGTTATGTTAGTCTCATATGTTTCCTATTTAAATAAAACCATATTTCACATGGTAGTGTTTTAGTACTGTTCTTCATCCTGAATTATTCTGGTTGGTTCTGTGACTAGCTAGATCCCATGGTCAGAGAGCTTCCTGTGGGATGACCACACATTCTACTTTCTCAATGTCTTTGTGCTTATCCTTCTTCCCTCTCTCTCTACCCTTACACACCAGCTCCCTATGTCTTTCATCTATATGCCACTTTCTGATTACTTTCCACTCTCATCCTAATAGGGGGCGGAGTACTGACCTGCCTGCAGCTCCAGCCCAGTGTTCTTTAAAGGACTCTCACCAAGCTTATGTCATTGGCTTTTGTTGAGACTTTCAGAAACCTGTAACTGTGTCATGAGTTAGAGGTCATGTATTATTATTTCCCCCCACATCATCCTCAACAGAGATACCAACCTAATAGCCAATAAAAATGATTGCTATGGATGTCATGTTTTCAACCACATGGCCCCAGTTATGCTGAGTTTCAAAAGAAAAACATACTTTCCTACAGTTCACTTATGTCTAAGCTCTATTTGATCCAATCTCAGTGGATAGACCTTTGGAACTACAGCATGAATTTTACAGAACTCCATGTCCCAAAGCAGATATTTGTCTTGTAAGTGTCCACCCTTCCATTGCATTGACTTTCTCTTTCTTGCACGGCCTAAAGGTGAATTCTTTCACTGCCTCCTAATCCCTTACCCTACCACATTGGTAGCCCTCAGAGGAGCACCCAGGAAGAGAATATCTCAATTCTCCTTTCTTGTTTCTATTAAAAGTACTCCATGTTCAACTAAAGGCTTAATAATGCATTTGTCAATTATTATCCTTGTTTTTTTCCAGATTCTAGAGAATTTGGCAGGCATGTTTTATGATCATTGGTTTATGTTGTGATGATTTTCTTGCTTAATTAGACATTTAGTTATTTTCTCTCTCTCTCTTTCACATTTCACTCTTTCATCATGTTTCAAAGACAAATACAAAATCTTTGCTTCACCATAAGCTCAGGACTCACAGCTCTAGACCCTATTTTTAGCATTAAATGTTTTATTTAATGCACAAATAAAATGATATAAAGGCAATTTAAAGAATAATAACATGAACTGAATACACATGTACCCACTGTGAAGCTAAAGTGTCCTGGTTTTGTCAGGAGATCCAAATGCCTGTGTCAGCTTGGTATCTTAGGTACTTAATATAAATACAGTAAAGGTCAATTCATGCTCTGCTCATTGGTAATCAGTGGAGATCTCCTTCTTCATGAAGTAACTCAGGCATTCAGCTTCCTCCAGTTCTCAGTCCTGCCATCCTTTTGTGTCTCTGTTGTTTCCTCTGCACATTAGGAGAATTGTGTAGGATGTTTTAGGTGCCAGATCTTAAGTTATGTGTCTGCATCGCCTGGCAGTCAGTTCAGGAAGCAGAGCAAAGAGAATACAGAAAGCACAGCCTGGTCCACCTGCCCTTTCTGTGTCCTCCTCTCATTTCTGACCAACTTCAGGAACTACAGCTGGCTCAATAGTCTTCTTCTTTCACATGTGCCCATATCTCAAATGCAACCTGACAGTATTGCTATGACCTAGGTCCTTACAGAAACAAATATATGTTAAAAATATGGGACTTACTTTTGTCAGTTGAAGTAATGTGTATTTATGTGAAAAATATACTATTTGTTTTCATTGAATAAAGTTTTTGACACTACCACTCAATATTATACTCCCTTACTGATTGTGACTGGGTATTCTCTGAGCTATGGAAAAGCTTTCATTCAAAACTACGCCACTTCAATGATGGATTCACCTATATATTCTTGTAACTTATTTTTACAGTATATATTTAAAACAGTGCTATATTTGCAAACATATATGAGTATAATATGTTTCTCGTGAATTTTACTCTTTGCTAAAGGATACTCTGTTGTTATGTTGCATTTAATCTTAACACTTATTTTGTCTGACCTTTGATAGCTTTTCTAACTTTCACTTGATTTCTATTTATTTGGTTAATATTGGTAAATTCTCTGTTTACTTTCAGCTGTGTCTTCATGTTCTAAATCTGATGAAAAGACAACTTTGCTAGCTTTAAAAATCTAGAGGAATAGTTATTATATTTGGATGTCTTACAACTAAACTTAATCTAAGGTTTTCCTTCCTCATGCTGAGTGTTTGTGTACAGGTGAGCATGCATGTTCAGATGTGTGCATATTTCTATGTGTGTAGGTGTGGGAGCACATATGTATATATATATATATATATATATATATATATATATATATATATATGTGTGTGTGTGTGTGTGTGTGTGTGTATAGATCAGAGTAAACCTATGGATGTCATTCCCCCTGTACTATTCTCCGTGTTTTTTGAGACAACACCTCTTATTGGTTTAGAATTCCAAAGTAGCTTAAGCCAGTGAATTCCTGTGATCCCTCTGTCCCTGCCTTCCTTGATTTGAGATTACCAGGGCCACATCATTGTCAGGCGTGGTAGCTCCCACCTTTAATCCCAATTCTGGCAATGCAGAGGCAAGAAGATCTCTGTGGGTTTGAGGCCAGCCTGATCTACATAGTGAGTCTCAGGACAACCAGTGTTATATAGAGAGACCCTGCCTCAACAAAACAAAACGGGGGCACACTATATTCATACATTTGTACATACATACATTCATGCATACATGCATGTAAATAATATATATATAATATGTTATCATGTGATGTGTGTGTTCTCAAAGATTGAACGCAGCCCCCAGACTATGCCTTTCTTTCCACAAATTAGACCCTTGTTATTTTAATCAGTAAATAATTTTGATTAATCTATGGGTTTACTATTTTTTTGCTCAGTATTATTCCTTTACTCAACTTTTTCATTCTAAATTCTTAGAGATATCTCTACTATGTTTTAAAATATAAATACTAGTTATGTTTTTGCATTTTGTAGCTGATATACATATTTCTTCTTTAAACTTCTACTCCTGAGGTTAGAAATGTCTTGCTTTAACACTTTATTAAGTCTTCATCGTTGACTCAAGAGAATTCTATCTAGGTGTTCAGGAAAAATAGCACATGGCCAGTTTTATTCTAAGGAGCCTCTCTGACCTCTTGTCTTTTTCAGTTTAAAAGGCATATTCTCTAAGCCTGCCAATAGCAGTCAGCCATTCATTATAGATCGCCCTAGTTTCATTTCTCTTGCTGTGATAAAACACCCTCACAAAAGCAACTTAGGGTAGACAGTGTTTATTTTAGCTTACAGTTCCAGGTCACCATCCATCATGGCAGGGAAGCCTAAGAGGCAGGAACAGCCACAGGTGTCACATCACATCATCAGTCAAGGGCAGAGAAAAGTGAATACATACATGTTTACAATTCAGCTTACATTCTCAGAACCAAGCCCAGAACCAAGACTCAGGGAATGGTGCTGCCTACAGTGGACTAGGGCTTCTTGCCTCTACTCAACTACAAAAAAAAAATAAAAATCCCTCCTATGCATGCTCACAGTCAACTTGATCTAAGGTCCTCACTAAGACTCCCTTGTCTGACAATTCTGAGTTTGGTCAAGTTGACAATTAACGGTAACTATCATACCATCCACAACTCTTTCTCCTCACCTCTAGATCAGTTCTTTTCTACATCTCATTTCTTCTGCTGCTCATTGCCCTTTGCACTTTGAGGCAGTCTTGTAGATTATCGGGAGGCAATTAAAAAATGTGTCTGAAAACAATTATTTTGCATATATTCTTGATAGTTTGATTAAAAACATGCTAATGTTTAACATTTCTTGATGTACATCTTTTCCTTGAGAATATTGAATGAATCTGTGCTTCACCACCTTTGTATAGAGTCCATCATTGATGCTGTTAACAAATCTCACTGCTGCCATCCAGGTACTTTTCTGTGATGTGAGATTTCCTTACTCTCAGTGGTCAGAATTAGCAAGGTAATGCCCTCTTGATATATTCATTTGCCATCAACTGTGTTAAGTTTGAGAGTGGCCCCTATGAATTGAGAGACTCATGACCATCACTTCTCTGCAGTTTCATTGTGTGATATAACCAATAATCTCTCTTTCCCTTCTCAGTCCTCATTATCAGGAATTCCCAGTCTTATGCGGTGACTCTGTTTGCTCAGTCTCATTTTCTTGTATTCTTTTCAAATGACATTCCATCTGTTTGGTCCTTTACTCTATTTGCTGAGAAATCCTTTTATCTCCTAACCTTTCTGATGACTTTTCTTTTTCATTTACTTTCATTTTTCATTTACAAGAGCTTTTTATTGGTATCTGATTTCTTTCTGTTAAACACAGGGTCCTGAGAAGCCCAGTGCACAGCTCCTGTGTTTTATAGCAGACAGCATCTAGCATCTTCTTATTATCTTTCAAAGCATGTGGCTTACACTTTACAGCCTGCTAGTTATCACTCCTCTGCCAGTATCCACATTCTAAAATGTACGATTATCGCTCTTATAAGCGTCGTTTCATCCGTTATCTATGTCTTTGTAACTCCTTTTCCCCCCATTTCTTGGTCTTTGCCTTAGAAGCATTTGAAGAGGGAGGAAATAGAGAAAGTGTTTGGTCTGCCCTCACCTAACTACAGATTCTCTTCATTGGCTACTTACGTGAATGAACTGAAGTGATATATTAATAACACTGAAAACTTCATGTTTGTGAACTTTATCACATTCTTTACGCCCCTTGTAGGGTTCTAAACATTTCTCTTTTTCCCTGGAGTGTTGATTTTCAGAGTTCTGTATTGCTCCTGTTTCCACTTGTCACCATCACTAAAAGCTTCTGTGTATATTCCACTAACTACCTTAGAAAATGTCTTTGACATTTTAAACATGATCTCCATTTTGTGGTGTGCTATTAGAATATCCTCTAAAGTTTTTACTGTATGATGTTTTTCCAGTGTGTAAGGATTTTTTTATTGCATTTATCCATTTTAAAGTCATGATTACTAGAGTGTAATCTTTTCTGATATATTTTATGTTGCTTCTGTATGAAATGAATGAAGATAACTACATGTGGTTTAGTGTACAAAGCAAGAGAAAAAACAATGGGTGCCCAAAGAACTTAATAAATATCTTCATGTAATTGCTATGCTATTAAATACATGGCTCACAAACCTTACCACATGTAAGAAAAAATTACATTCATGTTAGAACACAAACATATGTGAGTTTCATAAAGTTTTATGTTAGTCATAGCATTTTGCTGTTGTGTAGAAAGCAATATTGTAATTTTATAAGAGGCATATAGGTAATGTGATATTTAGATAATATAAAGAAAAAAATTTCTCAAATATATACAGTTTAGCTAAAGATTAACAGAATTAAGCATCTACTATATATGGTATAAGTAAACCAGATTCTCTATAAACATAATCTCTCTTCGGGAATTTTGTTGATTCTAAAATCAGCAGATGTGGAAATTTTTTAAAAAAAATGTATATAGATAAGAACACATAAAACATATTTTATCCAGAAGACAATCAATAACAACTGTATTTAAGCCTTATTGAGTGACTGTTCAAAATTTATTACAGAGAACTTTTTGAATTTAGAGAAATATGAGACTTATAGTATTAAATATTTATTACAGGAATTTGTTTCATTGAAATAATGTTAAATATTTGACATTAATTAAGTATATGTAGACGTTCTTATTTTGCTGTAAAAAAAATGCCATTCCAACACCAGCTTAGCCCATCTATGTCAGGCTGTAACTCAGGCTTGTACCAGAATGGGCCTTTTCAGAGAAGCCAGCAGACATACAAGAATGGCTTCCTAAGAGCCCATTGCTATTACCTTCTGAATGCACTGTGTTTTGTTCACTTTCATTTTTGAGAGTTTATTCCCATGATCTTTAAAAGTTTCCTATGGGGCTGGAAGGAGTACTGGCTGCTCTTCCAGAGGGCCCAAGTTTACTCCCCATACTGAAATCCTTCCACACTAACCAAATCGCATCTTCTGATCTTATGTTTTTGATGTTGAATTTTCTTCTAGGTCAAGCCATAGTTGATCATTATTTCTGCTCTTATTTAATCCCATCCTCACAGTTTTAGGTTATATTAAGTGTCTATTTATTTAATAAATACCATATGGTAATAATGTTTTGCCCTAGCTTCTTAATAACAATTCTTTTGTATTTTGCCAAAATTCTTACTTTATTTTAAGTGAGAAGTGCTGGAAACATTCTTTCTAAAATCAGGCAAAGGCTAGGATTCCCTGAACATTATATCTGTCCATATGGTGATGATCAGCACTCACAAAATTACTAAAAGGAAACTGAAGGCTTAGAAACTAGAAGAGAAAAATAGTATCTAGTTAACTGTATGATTAAGAATGATTTAAGAGATAACTTGAAAAATATCTGTTCAAGATAATATATTTGGCTGGAGAGATGGCTCAGCAGTTAAATTTTTTTTTTTTGATTTTTTGATTTTGCAGAGGACCTAAGTTCCATTCCCAGCACCCTTATCAGACAGTTCATAACCACCTGCAACTTCTGCTACAGTGGGGGATCCAATGTCTAACTTCTGCTGACACCTACATGCACTTACATACATACATACATACATACATACATACATACACACATAATCACATAATAATAAATCTTTATTGAAAATCACAGTTCTTTGTTTCATCACTTACAGTCCTTTAGGATTCTCATTAGGTTTTCTATTTTTGTTATCTGAAACCCTTCAGCTCTAACCTGTAACCTGTTTTATTCTCCCATTTCCTCTACACATGCACTCAGGTACAGCAGTCATTTTTCATGGTGCTGATTCTTATAGCCCTGTTTGTCCATTCAATCATGCATGGATTATTGTAACTTATTCTGAGCCCTGCATTTAAAGGAAGGCATTAACAAACTCAAATGTGTCTGGAGGGATGATTAAATTGATTGAAGTCTTTTAAAGCGTGTCCCATAAGGAATGGCTGAAGGAATTGTGTATATTTATTGTTTATCCTAGAGGAAAAAAGATTGAGGGCAGACAGAATAATTGTTTTCAGTAATTGGAAAGTCTGTCATGTAAAGGAGGGAACAGATTTGTTATGAGTTGTTCTAGAAAGCTCTACTAGAATCAACTTGAACAAAATATGAGCAGACATATTAAAATATTCTCTTAAAATGATCAGAGATCAAACTTTATTCATTTTGGTTTTCCTTAGCACAGAGTTTTATTTATACTGTGGACTAATGGATATTTATTGACTGGATTGAGTCAATATGATTGAAAGAACAAACCTCTTAGTAAACCAGAGTGCCTTTTAAAGTAAAAATAGCCTGTCTTTCAACAAATCTTTACCAACTGTCTATGAAATAGCTGCTTCTGTGCTTAGCTCATAGGATATAATGCTATCAACATCATGAGTTCTTGTCAGTGATTTCTTGAATTTGATAGCTTCATAGCAGACTCTACTTTCATTGCTGACATTGTAGATGTAAAGAAACTGGAGTGCGTGAAAGTTTTAAACTGGCCAGTGTTGAAAGGATGGTTAGTGTTCAAGTTAGGATTTGAACCCAGGTGGTCAGGCTGAATGATTTGCATAATAACAGCCACTGAAAATAATAATGGATAAAGAGACCCAAAACTGAAGGCACCTGAAAGCGTGAGGACCTGAGTTTAACCTGGTGCAGCTGTCTTGCTGGGATTCTACCCAGTCTCTACACATATGTCTGCGGCTTTCTCCCCTACCCCTAAGTCTAGTCTTTACATTGTCTCTTAGTGACCATCTCAAAAGCAAACCCAATCTTTCTACTTCTTTCCAACCTTTCATTTGGACAGCAAGACCTTCTGGGGCCTGTCTCTTCCTGTCCCTCTCACCTCATCTCTCCAGGAACACTGTACAAACAATGTAGTTAAATGGCTCTCTCATGTAGCCCTTGTCTGGCAAGAAAACAAGGTTGTTGTAGGAATGAAGCTATCAATATGAGACACCCAGAGCAGTGCCTTGCATGGAATTACTGCTCAAGAAATGTTAGCAATATTTATTTCCATTTACTTGTGATTATCCTGACAAAACTGCTGTGTGCTACATATAATTTATCCCTTAGTTTCCTCACTCCAATGGCAATTGCTTTGTAATGGATTGAGGAATAAAGGGGAAGTATTGGCTCTCCTAATTAACACATTCAGAGGCAGGGCAAGCACAGGCAGAATCCAGGCACAACTACTCCTTCGTTCTCCCTCAGACTTCTCAGCCTGACCTTCCTCTGTGCTAGCTTGTGCTCAACCTGGCCTTCATCACGGTAGCCAGAGGGCTTCCAGCACAGCAAGAACTACAGAAGCCTTTTTAGTCATATTCATTGAGACTGAAAATATTACTTTCCATTGTCATTGAGCATGGACTCTGAGTATTTCATCTGTAACATGATTAATGTCACTGGGGGAAACTAAAAGTCAGCTGGAATAAAGCATTGACTGATGGTCCTCAAAGGTATGCCCATATCCTAACACCCAGAACCTTATGTAAGGAAAGGGCTTCTGCTGTTGTAATTAGCTTAAAAATATCTAGGTGAAATATTAATGCAGTATCTGAATGGGCTTTAAATTCAATGGTATGCATATTGCTGTATTTCTAAAAGAGAACAGAAAGAACAGAGGAAAGGGCCATGTGAAGCCAAAGCAGAGACTGGATCAAAGAAACCATATGATGTCAGAAGTTACCAGAAGCCCATGAGGCAAACAAGCATTCTCCCCTTTGCATTTAAGTGGCTATAGCTCTGAATCTACCTTGATTTCAGATTTCCAGCTTCCAAGACCAGGAAAGAATATATTGATATTGTTTTGTGTTTTGGTTTTTGGCTACTTGAGACAGGTTTTCACACAGGTGAGGCTTGTCTCAAATTCACAGGTGATGAATGTACAGGTCATTTTGAAGCCAACTATTTTTACAAGGAACATGAGTATACCCTGCCAAGATTGCACTCTTCTGTGCCCATCCATGGAGCTGGGGTAGGGACAATCCATTCTAAGCAGTAGAACTTCTATAGCAGCGCAATAGTCACTTCCATATTCTTTTATTATTATTATTATTTTTCCTTCTTTATTTTGTATTTATCAAAAAAAAACAGTAAAAAGAATTTAAAATGCGGAAGAGTTAACAATAACTATACAGAGGATAAGAATCATAAGCATGGCTTATTAAGGGTGGAAATGCAAATAAGATTGCTACACATATATTTTCTTTGTGTTCAGCTTTCCCTCTGAATTTTTTTTTCCATCCCTGTATATCCTTATTCAAGGTCTCTTCCCCCTCCCACCACATCTGGTCATTTTTCTTCTCTGCAACTCCCCATCCCCTCCCCGGGGCAGGGAGCAGACAGTCCTATGGTCCCACTGACCCAATAATGCTTGGATCAGTCTTCACTCCTGGCCAAATTCAGTTTTGTCCCCCCTCCCTCAAGAGTGAGTCTGGTGTTCCTATAGTTGGAGTGGGATCCTAAGGGTCAGTCCAGGGTGTTTCTGATCCCAAGCTGTTCAGTGGTTGTGGTTTGCAGCTTGGGCATGTTTGGCTTTTTTTCTTGTTTGTTTGTTTAGAGACTACTAATGAGTGAGTACATCCACTGCTTATCTTTATGAGTTTGTGATACTTCGCTTAGGAGGATATTCTCCAAATCCATCCATTTGCCTGTGAATTTTAGGATATCAT
Source organism: Sigmodon hispidus (assembly GCA_004025045.1). Classification (NCBI taxonomy): domain Eukaryota; kingdom Metazoa; phylum Chordata; class Mammalia; order Rodentia; family Cricetidae; genus Sigmodon; species Sigmodon hispidus. The sequence continues at coordinate 69,083 of PVIH01011371.1, forward strand.
TTTTTCTTACTACTGAGTAGTATTCCATTGTGTAGATGTACCACAGTTTGTTAATCCATTCTTCAGTGGTTGTTTCCAGGTTCTTGCTATTACAAATAATGCTGCTATGAACATAGTTGAGCTAATACCTTTGGAGTGTGAATGTGCCTCTTTAGGGTACACTCAGAAGTGGTATTGCTGGGTCCTTGGGGAGACTGATTCTCAATTTTCTGAGAAACCTCCATATTGTATTCCAAAGTGGCTTAACAAGCTTACAATCCCACCAACAATGGAGGAGTGTTCCCCTTGCTCTGCATCCTCTTCAGCATAGGCTGTCATCTGTGCCTTTTATCTTAGCCAATCTAACAGGTGTTAGGTGGTATCTCAAAGTTGTTTTGATTTGCATTTCTCTGATGGCTAAAGATGAAGAGCACTTTTTCAGGTGCCTTTGAGCCATTCGTAGTTCCTCTGCTGAGAATTCCCTTTTTAGATCTGAACCCCATTTTTTGATAGGGTTATTCAAGGTTTTGGGATCTAAATTCT
>PVIH01011372.1:0-69612 GCA_004025045.1 Sigmodon hispidus
CTTAGGACCATTTGACTGGAAAATCTTTTCCCAACCCTTTATTCTAAGCCTGTGTCTGTCTTTGCAGCTTAGGTGTGTTTCTTGTAGGCAACAGAAGGATGGCTTCTGTTGTTGTATCCATCTTGTTAGTGTGTGACGTTTTATAGGAGAGTTGAGACCATTGATATTAAGGGAAATTAGTGACCATTGATTCATATTTTCTGCCATTTTGGGTGGTAACTTGTTTGTATTTCCTTTCTCTGGAGTATTCTTCTGTGAAATTATTGATGGTTTGTGATTTCGGGGGTGTATCTGGGGTCCAAGCCCTTCTAGCTTTCATTGTTTCCATTGAATAGTCAGGCATTATTCTGATGGGTCTGCCTTTATATGTGAGTTGGCCCTTTTCTTTTGCAGCTCTTAAAATTTTTTCTTTGTTCTGTATGTTTTGTGGCTTGATTATAATGTGGTGTGCTGACTTTTGGGGGGGTCATATCTATTTGGTGTTCTGTAGGCTTCTTATATCTTTATAGGCATTTCCTTCTTCAGGTTAGGAAAGTTTTCTTCTATGATTTTATTGAAAACATTATCTGTGCCTTTGAGCTGGTATTCTTCTCCTTCTTCTATTCCTATTATTCTCAGATTAGGTCTTTTCATGGTGTCCCAGATTTCCTGAACATTTTAAGTTACGGCTTTTTTAGTTTTACTATTTTCTTTGACTGATATATCTATTTGAGCTACTGAGTCTTCCACTTCAGAGATTCTATCTTCCATCTCTTGAACTCTGTTTGTTATGCTTGTATCTGTGGTTCCAGCTTTTTTCTTCAGATTTTCTATTTCCATCTTTGCCTCATTTTGTGCCTTTTTTTTGCTTCTATTTCAGCTTTTAGTTCCTGGCATGTTTCTTTCATAGATTTGTTCATCTCTTCCAATTTTTTGTTTGTATTTTCTTCTATTTCTTTAAGGCTATTTTTCATATCTTCTTTGAGAGCTTCGATGATCATCAAAAAGGAATTTTTGGTATTACTTCCTTCTGTTTCCTCTTCATTGCTCAGTTCAGGTCTTGTATTTGTAAGATCGCCACTTTCTTCTGGAGTTACCTTGTTGTTCTTTGTATTATTATGTAAGTTTTTGCACTGACGTTTGCCCATGGCTTCAGTGGTTCACGATTAGGTGACTGCTGGTCAGTTGTGGCACTCGGGCTTGTGTTCCTCCTGTCACCTCTCTGGGCGGGGTCTGAGTCTGTCCTTCAGGGATCCCGGTCACTCTCTGTTCACTCAGTTGGAGGTGGAGGTGGGTAGCTGTGCAAATTCACTCAGCAGCAGCTGGGGCTGGGGGGAACGTGACAGGCAGTCTTTATCTGTGCCTGCTACAGAGTGTGCTGGGACTCTGTAGACAGCACCCAGTCCTGAAAGCAGAACCGGAACCGATGGGTGCTCAACTCTCTCTCCCTGGCTGGGATATAGGCGCTTGGGCCTGGTGACCCCTCCTCATCTCTCTGGGCGGGGTCTGAGTCTGTCCTTCAGGGACCCCGTTGTTCTCTGTTCGCTCATTTGGAGGTGGAGGTGGGTAGCTGAGCAAATTCCCTCAGCTGCAGCTGGGGGGAACATGACAGGCAGACTTTATCTGTGCCTGCTACAGAGTGCGCTGGGACTCACTCTCATATTTTCAAAACTTTAATTAAATTAGTTTTTTCTCTAATTCAGTAATCTTTGCTTTAACTAGAATGCTTACTTTATTTTACCTTTATTTACTTGCTTTTAAAATGCTGACATACCTGTTTGCTTTCATTTTCTCACCTATTATATTCTTTATTATCTTGACATCTGCCATGTTTTTTTTCATATTTTATGTTTCATTTTCACAGACTACGAAGAATATTCTCCTCTTTTATATGTGTGGGGAAGGGACAGCAATCATATAAAAATATATTTGAACGATGGTCACTAGTAGCTTTATGCATTGTCTAGGTTTAAATAATTTTTCAGAAAACTATATGCATGCTTCTCTTGACATTCATAGCATTCTATCTTTATATATAAAATAATGTTTTTATTGTTCTTAAAAATTCATGGGCATTTTTTTTGATGATTAATAGCATCTATAATCACTTGCATACCTGTCACCTTTCTTTCCTACATGTGTGTCAGGGCTGTGTTTTTCTTTTTTTATACTGAAGTGAGTCCTCCAGGATGTCCTGGGTCAGGACAACTCATTCTACATCCATTGCAGTCAAACTTTTGTACCCTCTCCCCTGTGCTCCAAAGGTCATTTTTCTGCATACAGAGTCTGTGTTGCTGATCTTTTTCTCAGAATATTGACAACATAATTCTGGTGTCTCTGTCTTTACTCTTCACTACTAGGAGGTCAACATTCATCTTTGCTATATCTTTTCTCAGTTTAGTTTATCACCTTTTTTTGCCAAATTAAAGGCTTTCCCTTTGTGTTGGTGTCCAATAGTTATACAATATGTCAGAGATTTCTTCCACTGATGCTTATTTTGTTTCTGAGATTAGTGGACTCATGTCCTCCATTGACTCTGAGATAATAGCTGTGTAGACAGCTCTTTATCCCAAGATTTTTTGTTTTGTTTTGTTTTGTTTTCTTTCTGCTCCTTTTATCACTACGTAAGACCTCAAGATAATCATTTCTATAGTTGTCTTTGTCATCGCTCACATTTTCTATCATTTACTCTCTACACATTACTAGGAAAACAATTTCTTTGGTTTGGACTTCAGATTTATAATTTGTCTTCAGTTGTTAAAGCTATTTCTTTAGTTTATAATTTCAGTTGCATATTTTTATTAAATTTTTTCTTTTGTCATTTCTCACATCTACTAGATCTCTATTTTATGCTTCCGTATTCTCAATGAATATTTTCAAATTTACTTTTTTTTCTTAATCTAAACAGAGCACTGACTCTATAATTTTTCCTGTTATTTCCCTACATGTGTGTTCCTTTACACGTATTTCTATGCTTTTAAGATTTATTTAATTTTTAATGTAGATGAGTATTTTTCAGTAAGTATGTATTGTGCTATCTGCATACCTGGTGCTCATGAAGGCCAGAAGCAGGCATATGATCATCTGGAACTGGAGTTATATCAGTTTTGAGCCACTATATGAGTGCTAAAACTTGAACCCCAGGTCTTCGCAAGAGCACAAGGACTCTGAACTGCTAAGCCGTCTCTCCAGCCCCTGGTTCCTTCTTTTGCTTTCTTATGCACCCCTGTATTGGTTATTCTGAACACTATATTGATCATGTGTTTCTGTCTCCTCCGGGCAATGTGAAAATTTCTTCATCCTGAGCAGATGTGTACTCTCTCCCAGGTGATGGCTGGCATGACTAACATCTTCTGAGACATAAGAAAGTGTTTAGCTGGAGAGTCCGATGCTAGGCCAACATAGTGTATCCTGAAGTCTGCCAGAAAGCCGGCCTCTGCTCTCGGGATGTGAGGAATGTTAGTATTTCTGTTTTCTGCTTTGTGAAAGACTAAGCTAAAGGTCTCACCTGAGGTCAGAAGGAGATGAGATTATATGTTTGGTTTAGACACACAATAAAGAAAGAAACTTGCTATTTCATGCGAACATAGTCAGTATCTATTGGATTACCTAACTTGACAAACTGAGCTTCTTGACATTTTAACACTCTAATAACAACACAGTTTTTGTTTCATTAACAGAGAGAGAAAGAGAGAGAAGAGACAGAGACAGAGACAGAGAAGCAGGAGAGAAATCCAGGAACAGAGAAGCAGGAAAGGAGATGAGAGAAATCGCAACATGGCATCTCTATTTAAGAGAGGGTGTGGACCCCAGTTTATGTAGCCACGTTTAGGGGTGCACCTCCATACGTCTGGGGAAGTGCCTCCATACACTGCACAGCAAGGGTTTGCAACCACATCCAGGGGCGTGCCTCCGTAAGAGGTGCCTCCTGCGGGAGCCATGTTGGGTTCACCACGTGGGGTGCCAGGAATCCTTATTCACAGGACAATGACGTCATTCAGTCCCTTTACTAAGGAACAACGCACCCACATTACATCCTAATCTCTCATCATCTTTGTCAGCACATCCTTTTCATCACTTAAAATGACATTATTATGTAAGTTCCTGACAACTCTTAGTTAAAAACAACCTAAGTAATCTAATGGGTGGAAAATTGTATATGGCCACATTAATGTGAATCTCTTCAGCTACTAGTGAGGTTGCCCACTACTCTGATACTTGATAGCCTTGGAATTTCTCTGCCTCTCTGCTGTAAAAATACTAGTTTTATCCCCTGCTCTTTCATCAGATTTTCATTTAGAACTGTTCTCTCTTCCTCCTTTCACCTAATATCTCTCTCTCTCTCTCTCTCTCTCTCTCTCTCTCTCTCTCTCTTACACACACACACACACACACACACACACACACAGTATCTTCTAAATCTGCCACTTTTCTCAGTCATATATGCTACAAATAGTTCTACCCAATATTTAATTTATATTTTAGTTTTATTCATGTTCTTTTCTCATTCATTTTTATTTTAGTTTTCATGTACTCAATTATATTTGTCTTTTCCTTTTATAGATTTTAGTTTCCTGTCTTATTTAGGAACAGTTTTCATACTATAAGTCATACAATCATTTTTTTTTCTAAATTTGCCTCTGACATTTAAATTGTTCTATATGTCACAATTAGATATTTAATCAAGCTTTAACGTATTTGTGTGTGTGATGTGACACTGTAATACAACCCTATTTTCTTCCAGATGGGTAGATATTTATGCCAGTATCATTTCAAAACTAAGCCATTCTAGAGTTGCCCTTTTTTACCAAGTTCCACTTTAGATGACCACAGACACCCTTTCTGGTACACTCTACATTGAAAATGCTAAATAAAATAGAAATGATTTTCTTCTGTTTCCTGACTAAGGTGGAGAAAAATAAATGAATTACTCAGCAGCCAAAATGGCAGTGAAACTCCAGACCACCCTGAGTACTGTATGTAGTTCACACCGGTGCAGCCGGGAAGCATTTGCCAGGGCATGGTGGCTAGCTGTTTGTAAAACAGTGAGAAGCCAGATCAGATGTGCATACATGAAGCAGGCAACTGTATAGGATGATGCCTTGAAGACAAGACAAAACCATTCAACAGAGGAAGACAGGGTGTGCAGACCTCTTCCTTAACCATTGATTTCAGTAGAGAAGAAAGAAAAGAAAGAGGCAGAAAAGGAAAAAGAAGGAAATGTGGATGAACAAGGAAAAGGATAAGAGGAAGGTAAGGCAAAAGGAAGAAAAGGAGAAGAGAAGGGGAAGACAGGATGGGAAGGGGAAGGAAAGAGGAGAGGAGGGAGAGGAGGAGAGGGGAAGGAAAAAATGAAAGAAGCAAGGGGGAGGGGAGGGGAGGGGAGGGGAGGGAAGGGGAAGGGAGGAGAAGAGAGAAAGAAGGAAAGGAAAAGCAAGCCTAGAACTCCTTCTATAGAGTTTGGATAGGTTTATCCAAAATACAGAATGAATTTGGGTGGATTTGGGTGGACTGCACTCTGGGGAGACATTTGGCAAAAAATAATGTCACTCTTCTCTGGGGAATCAAATGAAGCTAGGATTCCACCATTTCTCCAGATAAGGATCCCCAAACAAACTCACTTTTTGAGATCACAAACAAGGCATTAAGTAAGCCAGGAAGAAAGAGTCAGCAGAAGCAAAAATAGCAGAATCCCCCATAGAGGCTGTGGAAGTTAAAATGGTTAAATGTCAAAAAATAGGGAATAAACGGCAGGGGGAAGAGTTTATAAAATAGAATTTCTACCAAATGAGAAAGAGAATTCCTGGAAAATCAGTGACAAATAGAAAAATTTGGAATGTTGCAGCTCTAACATCTAAAGCTAGACAAAACTTCAGAGGCAATCTTTGCTCACCTCTGTATTGGACCTAACTAACCCCCTATAACTAACTAGAAGATAAAGCTGGACTGAACATCCTGATAAACAGATTCAAAAAAAAAAAAAAAAGATTTGGAAAGTATTTCCCATCAAGCAAGAGACCAGTTGTGCTGCCCCCAGCATCTGAGGCCTGCAACCATTCTGCCCCTGCACACTAACCCTTCACTTAATATCTCCCCCACTGTATTTTATAGGTTCCTTGATTTATGACTTTTCTTTGTTGAATTACTAAAAATCTTCCTGAAGCTTTTTCCATGTTGGAAATGAAATTTGAGATAACTTAAAGCTGTGTTTCTGGGCCATAGTCACCCAAATTGGACTTCATAATAAACTATCTCTTATTCCCTTTGAGGTGAGAGCTGAATTCTTGCAGTAACATTCACTTTTTTAAAAAAATGGGAGAAAAATTGAGGGTAATAGACTATAGGAATCACAGAAGCCACTGTTGAGACAAATATACTCTAGAGTATAAAAAAATTATACTTATTATTTGTTTGCTCTATACAGATGCTCCCAGTATATTCTATTCATGCAAATTAGTATATTCCTTTTGAAACAGAAATATTCTTGAAGGGATAGGAATATGTCATTTACTTCTGAAAATAAAATATCGTAGCCAAAAATTGTCTCTTCTTATCTCAGAGGAATCGGACAATGGACAGTAGGCAAATGTCAGTACTGTAGTGAGAACTAGGTCAAAGGGTACAGGACCAAAAAGAGAGAGATGCTCCAGAAAAGACAAATTCTAAAAAGGCTTTCTCCTTTTGCTCTAAAATCAGTAGGAAGAAGAGATTAGATATAAAAGATGTGTTTCTCTTCTTTAATTCATTAGTATAATCTATATTAAATTTCAAACATGATAGCACATTTGTTTTGTGGGACTAACATGTTTGCCATTTATAAAAACACCAACTCAAGTACTAGTCAAATAAAACACTAGTCTTTGAAATGATTTTGCTTTCCAAATTTGGGAGGAGGACCTATATGTGTGTTCATATTGAACTTGGAAAATTATTTATTTCTTCAGTGACATCTCAATAATATCTGTTTTGATAATCTTCAGGGAAGAGAGAAAAACTTTCATTGTTATATTTTTACCAAAATATAAGCTTACTTCTATTAAGTAAAATTACTAACTTCTGAGAAGTATACCCATGTGTAAAATTAAACCAGAAGGTACATTTTAAAAGAAAATGATTCAATTTAAATATGATCTAAATTAAATTTCAGTCTCAGTGATGTGAATTAATTTGTCTTAAATCTGATCAATTTTAGGCCATTTAAAAGGAAAATGTGTGAAATTAAAATAGTAACTAACATTTTGAATAGTTTTTATACTAGTGAATTAAAATAATAAATGCCCTTGATCCATTTACAAATTCTACCCTTTAAATATCAGTTAAAATAGTGTTTCTTAAACTGTGACTAAGCCTATCAGTGGGATCCAACCAGTGCTTTTTAAAAAAGGAAATAGGAACGATTGAAGTACCTTACAAATTTTAAAGATATGTTTTGTAAAATTCTTGTTCTGTGTCTGTGTGAGGTGAAAAGAAATTACACAAAATGAGTTTCTTTCTGTGTCACAATAGGAACTCATATGAAAGCCACTAAGCTGTTAGAAATTGCAGTCAAACATTTAAAAGCAGTTAGGGGAAGGAAGAAAGAATAAGAGCCAGCAGTTGTCCAGCTGTGCATTACCAGGGCCATAGCTGTGACCAGATGGGTGGAGGAGGCACAGCTTTATTCAACTAGAAGCAAACCAAGAGGCCAGCTACTACAAGACCTAAGAACAGAAGAGGACCCCCTGAAGCAAGTAGAGACTTGGTCCTTTATCAAATCAGCTATGCACAAATGCCCTGGAGGGTGATGGATGAAATGCAGGGAACATGGGAACAAGGGTCCTCTTAAAATCCTAAAAGGAAGTCCCACATCTGCATAACTGCTCCTAGTTAACTCCTGACTTTCCTTCCACAGTTTTGGCAATGAAAATGAAGCTTGCTGCCAAGTATTGTAGAAATATCTCTCTAGTCTTCAGAGTGCTTTTCTATATCCCAATATGTATATCTGATCATATCTGAAACTCATAGGTTCATAATTGGCAGAGCAGGATCACTGATCACACTCTCTGATGAAAATGTTTTTTGTCATGGTCTGTGCTTAGCTAAGAAGTTTCAAACCTTTCTCTATATAGCTACTGTTTCATACATAGCTAAGCCCCTCAAAAACAATGCCACACAAAAAGACTACATGTCCTATATGTAACCCTATCCGATTTAATGCCCATTTATCATATAGTGTCATTAAATGAAACAAATTCTTACTTTAAATAAAGATGTTTGAATTCAATGACAATATATACCATTTCTTGTTGACATACTACTTAATGGCTTCTTATTTCTAATGACTAATAGAAAAATGACTACATATTTCTTCTTCTATGGATAGTGTTTGGAATTCAATTAATGCAAACATTGCCCAAAATAATTTGAATAAAGTCATTAAATGTTTGCAAAATAAATATCCACTTAGAATTAAAAACAAATTTCACCAAATCAAAAAGAGAAGAAAATTTTTTCATTTGATACTAGGTATGCAGTATCTACAGTTAACATAATAATTGATGGTAAAAGGACTGATGGTGAGGGATGATAGAGACAGTTCTATATAAATCCTACTACATAGAAAACTAGAAACAAGAAGATAGTCATGAATTAGAAAGCATGCTGAGATACATAGTGAGGATGAAGCAAATTCTGTCTCAAAACAAAAACATAAACAAATAAAAGAAGTAAAGAGCAATAAGGGACCAAGCACTTTCCCTGGGACAGAAAGAGCCTTTGCTTCCACAGCCTCCAGTAAACAGCACATTAGAGGTCCCCAGTTTACAACAACACAAGAAAGAGAAGCAAATTGAACACAAATCAGAACAGGAACTTTTACAATGACTATATTCACAAATAATAGGTAAGTCCAAAGAATCATTTTTTAAAAGTAAAATAAATAAATAAATAACCTAAAACAAATACAAATTATCTTCGCTATCTTGATGTAAGATTAATTAACAAAGTTAGCTTTTCCACATAGAAATTAACATCTACAAACAGAAATTAAAAATGTCATTCACAATTGCATTGAGTTTAGTAAACTAAGTTGTATTCCCCGGCAACTACAAACATGGCTAAAAGTAACTAGAGAAGAAATAAGTGGGAACACTTACTATGTGTTCATGGGTCAATATTGTTAACAACATTATTCTCTCCAGATTAGTCTATACATCCAACTCAGTTAATCAAAATCTCTTTGTGTTTTGTAGAAATAATCAAACTGACTAAATTTAAATTACCTATAGTACTCAAATTAGTCGTTTTAAACAAATTAGAAGAGTCACACATCCTAATTAAATATTTTTTAAACACCTGTAGTAATCAAGACATTCAGTGGTAACTTCAGACACAGAAAAACTGTACAGCACCAAGCATCTATAAATGTACCTACTTAGATAGATAGATAGATAGATGATAGATAGATAGATACAGATACATATACATATATGCATGTATATACTTTATTTTTAACTAAAGTAACAAAATAACTCAACATTTGAAATGCCAAAGTTTATGTTTTTTTTAAAGATTTATTTAATTTTTTTTATGTGTAGAGATATTTTGCCTGCATGTGTATCTGTGCACCAGGTACATGCAGTGCCCTCAGAAGCCAAAAGGGGGCAGAAGAGCCCATCAAGCTGGAGTTACAGAAGGTTTATAAGCTGCTGTGTGGCTGGCTGCAGGGAGCCAACGTGGGTTTTTGGGAAGAGTAACCAATGCTCTTAAACATTGAGCCACTCTCCAGTCCCAAGGCCAGATCTTTTAACAACTGATGTTGAATATTGTGGCAACTTCTTACCCACATGGAAAAATATAAAATGAAATTATACTTTTACCTCACGATTATGTGTTATGTCCTTTTACATAAATTAAAACTGAACTTAGCCTTAAATATAAAAGCTAAAAGATAATGGTGGTTCACACCTTTAACACCAGCACTTAGGAGGCAGAGGTGGATCTCGAGGCTAGCCTGGTCTATATATCAAGTTCCAGGACATCCAGGACTACACAGAAATCCTGTCTCAAAAACCCAAACAACAAAAACAACAACAACAAAAACCCTCAACATTAAAGATACAGTAACATGAAATAAGACATCTTTAAAAAAGAGAGAAAAAATAGGAAAGCTAATTATATAATTCAGTATTATTTAGTATTTAGAATTTTAATCATGATAAGTAAGTTATATACACTAATTTCATTGTGATTTTTCCATACAGACCAACAACTACTCTTTTGTTTGTCTTGTTTACCACTTTAATAGTCACATAAAAATTCTCAAAATCCTTTTAAGTCCCACTACAGTAACTATTTCATTCTTTATGAAACACTCCTCTAAATATTACTTCACACGGTTTAACCTGAAAAGTTATAGTCGGCCCTTTTCATGCCCTGAAGCCACCTGCAATGTTCCCTTGGATCACACTTCCCTTTTTCATGTGCACTGCCTTCCTGGACTTGGTGATGATAGGAAATGCCGTGGACTTATTTCCTTCCCCCCTTTACCTGAGAACCAGAAGCATCCTGAAGTAAGGCTTTATATTTATTGTTGGTTTTATCAATGACAAGATAGGAAAGATGCAGGGGAAGAAGAGAGAAGTCCCATTGACTGTAGCAGTGGCTTTTTATAAGGCCATGCTCTGCCAGTGAACATGAGTACAGGACAGGACTTGAACAATAACATCTCTTTTAGGACAAGATGCTGCTTATGCAGCTGGGCTATCAAAGGGTCTTGGTACAGTAAAATGCAGATTTTTCTCAGGTCAATTATAAAGTCTGCTAGTGCCCTTAAACTCAGTCAAAAATTAGTATTTCATTTTCTTAGCTTCTCTGGGGTTGGGGAATGGAGATTGTTCATCCTTTGTTTTGTGTCTACTATCCGTTTATAAGTTAAAAAAGAAAGTGTTTGTCTTTCCGGGTCAGAATGATTTGTTTTCCTTCTTTCATCTATTTCCCTACAGATTTCATGTTGTCATTGTTTTTACCACTAATACTTCATTGTAGAAGTGTACCTTATTTTTTTTATCCATTCTTTAGTTGAGGGGCATCTAGGTTGTTTCTAGGTTCTGGCTATTATGAATAATGCTGCTATGAACATAGTTGAGCAGTGGATTGCCCCAGAAAGGGGAAATGGTTAAGATCTCCCGGGTAAACTGGGAGGAGATGTAGAGAGGAGAAGATGGGGGGTGGGAACATGAGGGTTTGAGATGGCCAAGTTGGGGGAGGGATGGAGAGGGTGAGAAATGAAAGACATATCTTGACAGAAGGAGCCATCATGGGTCTAGGAAGAAACCTGGTGCTAGGGAAATTTACAGGAACCCACAGAATGTCCCCATCAAAGACTTCTAGCAATGCTGGACAGGGTGCCTGAACTAGCCTCCCCCTGTAGTTAGATTGGTGACTGCACTAATTGTCACCATAGGACCAACATCCGATGCCTGATCAAACAGATGCTGATACCCACAGCCAAGCACTTGGCTAAACACCTAAAGTCCAATTGAAGAGAGACAGGAGCAACGAGAGGAGCAAGGGGGGATCAATGGAGATAGCCAAAGACATCTGGCCTGAGCTAATGTAAGCTCAAAGACTCTCGACAACCAGTCTGCATGGGACTGAACTAGGCCCTCCAAATGAGGGTGACAGATGTGTAGATCTATCTGTTGGTGGGCGCTTGGCTTTTAGAGCCCACTCCCTATGGTGGGATGCCTTGCTCAGCCTTAATACAGGAAAGAGGGGCTGGGTCCTACCTCATGTTAGTATGCTAGCTTTGTTGACTACTCATGGGAGGCCTTACCCCGTTGAGAAGTGGTTGGGGGGTAAGGAGGTGTGGAGTGGGAGAAAGAGAGAGGGGAGAACAGTGGATGGTACATAAAAGAAAAACATCTTTTTTTAAATAAATAAATCAGTATTTGAGAGGAATAATTTTAATATGATAAAGCACACACACTTCAGTTTGGTGAAGTGTGATGCATATATGACTGGTTCCATCATTCCAAACCATTCTCTTGTCCCTTCCCTTCTGCTCTGGTAGCTGATGATCTATTTCTATCACTGAAGATTAGACATCCTTCCTTTTCTTTTTTTGATAAAAAGAATTTACAAAAAAAAAAAAACCATTTTACTTGAGGTTCATTAATTATGTCAAAAAAGTGTAATTCATGTGGTCAAATTCCCCAAAGATTGTGAGACACTATTGCCAATGTTTTGACAGTGATGTCCTATTTAACAATTCAAATATCAACCTCACCTAGATTCTAGAGAATTTCACCAGCTAAAAACAGAGAGAAACATAAAACACACATTTTTATCTCGGGAAACATTAGATTGTTTGGTTTCTGCCACACTCATCATCTTCCAAGAGTGAAACATAGTTAGGAATGAGTGTGGCTACACAACCCCTTACCTGTTGGAAGGTGCAGTGTGATGTTATTGCAGAAGTCTGTGAAGCAACATTCGGTTTTGGTGACGTTGTTGGAACTGTGGCAGAAGACTTGAGCATTTAACTCTGGGAGGGACACACAGGATTTGATAACCTGCTCTTTCCCATTGGTTAACATGACAGAGGCCCAACATGCTCCTTCAGTTTGGCAGGTAAAGTTTGAAGAGTCACACAAAAGACACACGCACTTCAGTCCTGGAAAAAGGAAGGCAAGAAACTTGAAAATGAAGAAGATGTCATGCAGTTACTTTGCAGTAAGTACTTGAGAGCAGAAATTCCATCTTAACAGAACTTGGAGACAGGTTTTAAAGGTGATGAAGATGTTCTTTCCATTCTGTGCTTCATTAAACAGGCTACTCAATCAGTTGGCCTCTGTATAGTTATTATAATTTATACAGTGGTTCCTATAGTTACTATGTTTTCCTGGTCCACACACTAAATCCTTCTCAAGCTCTACTGGTTTACTCCTAAATCAATAGGGCCTGTGAAATGCTAGGAAACAGTAGCTCAGCAACAAGGAACTGGCTGGCACAGCTTCCAAAACCATGAGGAGAGGCAAGGGTAATTGCTACCCAAGAAGCCAGCATGCTGTGCTGATTTACACATCTTCCAACGAAACAGAAAAGAATGTATAGACACACAGGTCTAAACCTAGTGGTGCTTATATTCTCTGCACCTTAAAGTTGATACTGTTGTTGTAGACACCTTGAAGGCATTGATTAACCATTCTACTTTCCCCTCTAATAAAAAATATATCTTAGAATGATAGCCATTTAAATGTAGACTTTAACCTTCAGACTATTTATAATAGGCAACTCTCTCCCACAAAAGAAAGCACATTAATATTAGAAATTATTATAACAATGACAATAAAACTTGCTTTTTTGTTTTTTATTTATTTTTTATTTTATTATTATGAACAAAGAAGTCACACTTTCTATCCTTGTATATCCTTATTCAAGGTCCCTTCCCCCTTCCAGCACATCAGGTCATTCTGTCTTCTCCACAACTCTCCATCCCCTCCCTGGGCAGGCAGCAGGTAGTCCCAAGGTCTCCCTGTCCCAATATTGCTTAGTTCAGCCTCCACTCCTGGCAGATCCAGTTTTCTCCCCCCAACCTCAAGACTGAGTCAGGAGTTCCTCTAGGGGGAGTGGGATCCAAGGAGTCAGTCCAAGGTGTTTCTGATCCCAAGTTGTTCAGTGTTGTGGCTTGCAGCTTGGGCATGCTTTCCTTTTTTCTTGTTTGTTTCTTGGTTTGTTTGTTTAGAGTCCACTAATGAGTGAGTACATCACCTGCTTATCTTTCTGGGTCTGTGATATTTCGCTCAGGAGGATATTCTCCAAATCCATCCATTTGCCTGCAAATTTTAGGATATCAGTTTTTCTTACTGCTGATTAGTACTTCATTGTGTAGATGTACCACAGTTTGTTAATCCATTCTTCAGTTGAGGGGCATCTAGGTTGTTTCCAGGTTCTTGCTATTACAAATAATGCTGCTATGGACATAGTTGAACTAATGCCTTTGGAGTGTGACTGTGCATCTTTAGGGTATACACCCAGAAGTGGTATTGCTGGGCCCTTGGGGAGATTGATTCTCAGTTTTCTGAGAAACTGCCATACAAGATTCTAGAGTGGTTGAACAAGCTTACACTCCCACCAACAATGAAGGAGTGTTCCCCTTGCTCAGCATCCTCTCCAGCATAAACTGTCCCCTTGTCTTTTATCTTAGCCAATCTAACAGGTGTCAGGTGGTATCTCAAAGTTGTTTTGATTTGCATTTCTCTGATGGCTAAAGATGATGAGCACTTTTTCAGGTGTCTTCCAGCCATTTGTAATTCTTCTGCTGAGAATCCCCTTTATGATCTGAACCCCATTTTTTGATTGGGTTATTCAAGGTTTTGTGCTCTAGATTCTTGAGTTCTTTATATTTCTTAGCTATCAGTCCTCTATCACTTGTAGAGTTGGTGAAAATCTTTTCCCATTCTGTAGGCTGGCATTTTGTCCTATTGACAGTGTCCTTGGCTTTACAGAAGCTTCTCAGTTTCAAGAGATCCCACTTATTGATTGTTGATTTTAGTGTCTGTGCCACTAGTGTTATATTTGGGAAGTGGTCGCCTGTGCCAATTTGTAGAAGCATATTTCCCACTTTCTTTTCTATCAAGTTTAAAGTGGCTGGGTTTAAGTTGAGGTCTTTGATCCACTTGGATTTGAGTTTTGTGCAGGATGACAGACTTGGATCTATTTGTATTTTTCTATAAACTACCATCCAGCTATGTCAGCACCATTTGTTAAATATACTATCCTTTTTCCATTTAATATTTTGGGCCTCTTTGTCGAAGATCAGGTGTTCATAGGTTTTTGGGTTAATGTCTGAATCCTCAATTCTATTCCATTCATCCACAAGTCTGTTTTTATGCCACTACCAGGCTGTTTTTATTACTATAGCTCTATAATATAACTTGAAGTCAGGGATGGTGATGCCTCCTGAGGTTCTTTTGTTGATCAAAATTGTTTTGGCAACCCTGGCTTTCCTGTTATTCCAAATGAAATTGAGTATTGTTCTTTCAAGGTCCAAAAAATTTTGTGTTGGGATTTTGATGAGCAGTGCATTGAATCTGTAGATTGCTTTTAGACTGCAATTCTAAATATTTCTATTGTGACTTTAATGAATGTTTTGTTCAATTATAACTACCCCAATTATCTTAATATCCAAAATTTTGCCATATAATCAATTAATAAAATTAATCTTTAAATTTCTAATTACTTAAACTAGACCTAATTTTATACTAACAAAATATTCAGTTTGTAAATGAGAATCATGAATAAATACTCTGTCAATAGCAATGAGCTGCAGTAAAATCACGTATTCTAGGTTGGCTGAAATTCCAGACAGGCAGGTGCACAAAACTTAGTGATTAAGAAAGGCGTTAAGGAGGCTGGAGAAGATGTGGAGCCATGAAAGGCTAAGGCTCACAACCAAAGAAACTAAAACATGTGTTAAAGTAAAGCACACCTTTAATCCTAGTGCTCAGGAGGCACAGACAGATTTCTGAAAGCTCCAAGCCAGCCGGGGCTACATAGTGTGATTCCGTCAAAAATATCAACAACAGCAGCGTATTAAGTCATTTTCCTTATATAAAGGAGAGATTCCATAAAGAGCAGGCATTAACCCAGGTGTCTCTGACTGTGTAATCATAGCATTTCCCAACCTGTCAATGTCATTAACATCTGATTGCACAATCTTTGTCATCATGGACATTACTGAGCTTCATCTGAAAGGTGGTAGCTACAATGACAACATGCTGCCTCATCCTGTTGCTATGGAGAGTAAATTAATCATATAAACCTTTTGTGCTCCTTGCTGGAACATAGGAAGTATGACAGAAGAATTACTAACCACCTCTCCTACTCACATTCAAGAGAGTAAAACTAGTTTTCTTACAGAAACTGTCAACAGACCTCCATAATCCCTGCAAGAATAGTTCCATGAAATAGACTACAACAGCCATTTCAAAGGCCTGATAGAGAATTGGGTCTCTCTCTTTCTGTTCTGCCAGTGGGACTGAGTATTCCCATGCTTTTCAAGGTCTGGGAGAGGCTTTTCTCCCATCTCACTGGTTTTCAGCAACTAGGAACAGACTATACATCTAATGTAACAGGAAAAAATTAGTAGTGAGAGGATGACAACTTGGGTTGACTTGTACTGTTTTGATAAGCTTTAATGCATTTCTTAACTTTTACCACGGTCAATAGAAACAGGAAAGTAGACTCTCTGGCCTGGCTTTCTTCCTCACTTGTTGGCTAACTTTGGGATGCTACTGTGTCCTCTACAAATAAACCAAATAAGGCCACTAATTCCAGAAATCTTGACATCCTGTAGAGCACTATCTGCATTTCACAGATATGGTGACTCTAAATGAACAGTTCAGGGATCAGATATTATAAAACATAGAAAATACTTGCTACTCTATGACTAGTTTGTACCCTAATATATAAGGGGCTGAAAATGGGTAGACTAGCCCTTTGACATATTATCTCAAACCCTTTGTCACTATAGTCATCAGAATCTTAAATTCTCTTGGCTGGATAGCTGTCTCAGCAGCTAAGAGCACTTGGTTCTCTTGCACAAGAGCTGGATTTGCTTCCCACCACTCAAATGATCACTTGAGATTATCTGTAGCTCCAGTTCCAATGTACATATCCATCACACTTTTCTAGCCTTTCCAGGCACTGTATGCACATGTTGCCCAGACATACATGCAAGAAAAAGAATTGTATGCATAAATAAAAATAAATAGATCTTTTAAAATCTTAATTATTTGTTTTCAGAAAAATCTAAGCCAGGAAGGAAAAAAAACTAAAAACTAAAGAATTTATGAGTGAAAACAGCCATTAATCACTCAACATTTAAACACACACTGATTTCATGTGCATTTATCTTGGTGTCCAGTTCCCTTGGCAACCTGGTTGTCAGTTTTATGCATCTCAAAGATATGAAATGAGGCACAAAATAATCAAGTAATTGACTGAATGTACCAGTCTCTAGACTACAAAAGTGATCTTGTTTCTATCCTACCAAAGCTGCCATGTTGTTAAGAACTATTCTGGGGCTGGAGAGATGGCTCAGAGGTTAAGAGCACTGACTGTTCTTCCAGAAGACCTGAGTTCAATTCCCAGCAAAACCACATGGTGGCTCACAACCATCTATGATGAGGTCTGGTGCCCTCTTCTGTAAAACTGTATGCATAATAAATAAATCTTAAAAAATGCATATATAAACACACGAATATTAATGTTTTTTTTAAAAAAAGAACTATTCTGGTCACCCCACTAGTTTCTAAAGGCTAAATAAAATGCAATGTTAATATAACAGAAGTAAGCTAATCATTATTACTGATATCTGAAATTTTGGTTAGTATTGTTTCAATAAAACTTAACGCAATGTGGATATTTTTAATCAAATTCTCTCTACTAGTTTACTAATAGGACAGGTGGTCAAATAAAACTCAGTACCCTGTGCCTTGCAGCTAGAACAAATAATCTGCCTTTTCAGCTTATCTAAATTCTACACTGGGGAAGCTTCTGAGGACCTTTCACCCACATCCCTTATTTTTCTCTTCAAAGCACTGACTAGATCTTCATTTAAAAAAATGATTACGTAGTATTTTTATCACAGAATGATTTTTATTTTCCACTAATTTCTTAGCAAGTTATAGAACTGCCTTCAATTTAAAGTAAAAGGCACAAATCTAGATCTTAGTAAGACATAGAAAATACCACCTCTTCTTAATCCTTGCAGGATAGAAAACAGACAATGGAGGAAGTGTTAATGGTAATGGGCTCAAACATCTGTTCAATAAGCCCACTTACTCCAGGTCGATTGGCAGACTACCACACTGACAAGGAGCATACAGCAAACTAAATAAGATCTAAAATGTAAAAGTAACACATGTCATATTCTATCTCTCATCTTAACACTCCTCACCAGTCCACTATGTAGCTGCATTTGTATAATTAGAGACTATGTACGACAATCATCCTCAGCACAGATCCTTGAGCTGCCAATTAAAATGGCAGTTGCTATTATTGATTTGATTTATGCTTTTCTATTTTGTTTTTTTAAAATCTGTTGTTAATTGAGTCAGTTTTTTAGAATACTCCATGGCAAGATAAAGCTGGTTGTTAGTGGATAGCAGTTCTTCCTCTTGGTTCTTTATCTGATACTTACCCTTAAGTCATATGGTATAAGACAGCAAATGAGGTTGAAGAAAGAGGCAGTTACCCATCATAAGGAGGTCTATTAACTCTTTCCCCAACACGAACACTGCACTTTTCTCCTGTCTCTTCCCACCCCTTTAATTATCTCTCTTTTCCTCCCTTTTTGCCAATTAGTCTGTAAAAGCCAAGACATCTGTTACCCAAAAGACATCTGTTACCCACATCTACCAAAGGATGTGCACATTCCTAATCAAAGAGAAAGTACATTTTTATCCATATTTATACACTATGACTAGCACACCCTGTTAACAGAAGTGTGAAACTATCAGGCTACAAGGAGTGCCTGTGTGTATGTTTAGGCCCTATGTCATTAAAAAGACAAATATTTTTGACAAATAATTTGGGATAGTACTTTCAGTATATTGGCTTTATTTTTCTTGTTTCTGACATCTTGAGGCCATGTGCTTAATAACCAAGTCGAACATCTGACTCCATACTCAGTCCTCTTTCTAGATATTAGGTCTTTAGTCCACTAGCTCTACTTTTAGACAAGGGATCAGTCCCAATTTTGTTTTGTTTTGTTTGGATTTGATTTGAAAGACATTTTAGGTATGACCTGCCAAATGTATGATCTTTTCATCATCTGTAGGCTGAGAACAAACAAAGAGAACAATCTTGGCTCATCCATGAGATGAAGGTGAACCAGAAAGACACAATGACAAATGGTGCTGGAGAATCTGCAGGGATTCCAGAGGCTCAAATCATTTGCCCTGTTGCCCTTCCTGTCCCCCTTTCAGATGGGTCTTATTACCATGTTACTATGCTGCCCAAATCCCACACTAATATTTCAGGTAGAGAGAGAATCCTACTGTTTTACCAGCCACCAAAACTTCTCTAATCGATGTCAATGACCAATCTCCCCAGTAAAATAGTGACATCATAGGAGAAGACACTGTTCTTTCCAATATCAGAAAATCATAAAGAAATGAAAGGAGATGATGAAAACCTAAAGGAGTCACAGGCTTTGTGAATGATATTAGATGTTCAAAGATAGTTGATTATTCTTTGAATCATAATATACCCACTATCATAAAATAAGCACACAAGACCAAAGATAACTCCAGAGTTCCATGATCAGCAATCTGAAGACCCCATATTCTTGCATTCAGAAGTAAAAATGTTTTCAAATAATGTTTCAAAAAGCAGTGTTTAAGTACCCCAGACTTTTTGGTCTGTGGGGGTCACAATCAATCAGAAGTCCAGGCACAGGATGATTAGGTACCATCATATCAAGTATTGTCCAAGATCTCTAGGAACAGGCACAAGACAGAGGAAAGGCAACAGTTTCAGGCTGGGGCAGGCAATACTCAACCCAGGATCACCTGTAATTCAACCAAGAGACTTGGTGCTTGGCACTGGGTACAACTCTGGTGAGAGGGTTCACGGTGGGGAGGTAGAAGAGAAGTAGTGGTGGAATGGTTCATGGTCTGGGGAAAGAGATGAATCTGGAGAGGGGAGAGTGGTGAGGAATTGGTTGAAGAAAATAGACAGCTGGACACCTAAGTGCAGGGAGATGTCTGGGCCTGGGCTGTGACTCCAATGGTTAGATCTTGATCTGGGGACCTGGAGCAGTTGAGAGGGCCTGTTTTGATGTCTGTGGCTCCTGTAACCACTGAGTGCTGTGAAAGGTCCTGAGATCTGGCTGACACCTGGGGCCATCTTGATATCTGAGTACCATGGTGCTGCAGGGACCATGCCAATCTAAGTGGCCTACACAGCCACCTGTGACCATGGTGACAATCTGGCCCCAGGCTGCTGCTGAAGACCATTTCTGGTTCTGCTTTGACAGGAGTTTTTGTTGATGTTCCTGATCCATATTGCTGCCAAGTGTTACACAGATGCCCAAGGTCTGGGCTGCCACCTAGAGAAATATTGGTGTCCAAGGGTCACTCTACTACAGGAGGATTTGCTGGCCCAGGTTGTCTGTGCTGTCATCTGGGATCATGGTGACATCTGGGCTGGACTCCTGTCTAAGACCATATCTGGGCCCATGGTCCCACTACAGCTAGTGTCTGTATTGATGTCCTTAGCGGATGTAGCCACCAAAGGCTACATGTGGGAGGACCTTTCTTCCCCACCCACCAGTTCCCAAATAACCAACATGGAGACTTACAATGAAGTATAAATGCTTGATCAATAGCTCAAGCTTGTTACTAGCTAATTCTTATATTTTAAATTAACCCATATTTGTTATCTTCCCTGTCTTGTGCCTGTACCTTCCACACAACACATTCATCTTGATTCGATCTGTGCCTCTCATGACTCCTAAGACTCTTTCCTTCTTCTCAGCATCCTCTGTGTCTGGCTGTCCCACCTATACTTCCTTCCTAGCTACTGGCCAGTCAGCTCTTTTATTAAACCAATCAAAAGGCACTTTGGCAAAGACTAATCTTTACAGTGTACAAAAAGATTATTCCATAATATTTTCTCTTTTTTGTCTAGAATGAAGGAAGGAGAGAGGGAGGAGTTCACTAGTCGCTTCCCTATGGCTTCTCTAATTGATCAGCATTTTACCCCATATACGCCTGAGTTTTTATTAATAAAAAAGAAATATAAATGCCTCATCTGGCACCCAATGCATAGAATCAGATCACATGGTGACAAAGCCACCACCTCTGCCCCATTGTCACAGACACTGCTCACGTGGCTTTTTCCACCCTTTCTCCAAGTCCCTGTGAGTTGTAACGTTTTGACCTGAGCCCCAAATACTGCAGTCATAGCTGCCCACTACCAACAATACCTGCTTACACACACTTAGGCTTTTACTGCTGCTACCACCACTGCATACCCTCTAACCTAGATACACACTAGGCTCTGCAGGTGCCCTAAGCCCATGCAGCAGCAGCCCACTGTGAGCCCACAGCCTGGGTTAGCCTGGATGCCTGGGCACCCATCAAGCCAAGCACTCCTACCAGGGCAGCTGGCTCCCCGCACCTCTCCATCACAACTCGGTCATTTATGCAGTCACAGATCTGATGAGGCACCTGGGAATTCTTAAAGAGATGATTAGGTTTGATTTTTTTAAAAAAAAGAATCTTATCCACATCAAGAATGGGGAATACTATAATGCAGGGAGTTAGGATTCTGCATGATTCCACAATGGATGGTTTAAAATTGGGAAAAAAATGAATAACTGACACAGCTGGAATTGACATATTGATTATAATTATTATTAGTTTGGTAATTCATGTTTTATTCTTTAAAAGTGATTTGATATCTGAGCTAAATATAAAAAATTGACTGATAAGATACAAGCCTTAGAAAGAGCTACCAATGAAACTAAATTGTGTGTGTGATCACACACAGACAGAGGAATTTAGACCAGAATCTAACACACCATAGCATGTTGAAACTAAACAGGAATAGCTCAAGGTTATTAGAAAACCATTAGTCTATCCATGGTGACAATCTGGCCCCAGTTACTATAGAAGAATGACTTCCAGTTATGGTCATTATGGGAACACCCACACAAATTAAGACTGACAGTGCTCCAGCATATGTCTCTAGTAATGAAACAGCTTTTTGTATATTACCACATAAAGCACATTACAAGTATACCACACAATTCTATCGCCCAAGCAGTTATAGAAAGGTATAATTGGACTTTATAAGATATCTTTAGTAAACAAAAAGGTAATATAGACCCCCTCAGAGATAGGTTACACAATGCTTCATTAAATTTATACTTTTACAATGTTAATGACAAAGAATGACAACCACAGAGAGACATTGGGTAGTATTAAAAAAAAAAAAAAACTGCTGAATTAAATGAGCCTGTATATTTTAAAGATGTGTTGACCTCAGAATGGAAATCAGAAAATGTGTTACATTGGGAAAGAGGTTTTGCTTTTATTTCCACAGGAGAAGAAAAGCTATGATTACCATCAAAATTGATAAAGATTTGAACAGAAGAGACCTCTTGATTAGAAGAGGTGATAGTTCATCAAACAATGTGGCCATTCATTCTAAACTAACTTATAAGACTAATAGATACTTTTCATTTGGTCATATATAACTTGCCAAAAAAAAAAAAGTACAAACTTTACTAAATAAGATTGGGCAGGGTTTTGTTTTTGTCTCTCCAGGAGACTAAAGGCATTCAACTAAGGAATATGGAGACTATTGGACAAATTAGACACCTGCAGAAGACTTCCAGAGAAAATGTCTTAAGAAAAAGAGAAAATTAGCCCTAATGGTATACCACACTTTCAACAGGTTAAAATTTTATAAATCTTTCCAAATGTTTGTTTCTGCTGTTCTCTATAGACATATAAGGTAAATGACTGTTTGTAGTTCCAATTCAATTAAAGATTAAAGCGGGCTTTGGAGCTGGAGTGCGACTCTCTCCTTCTCTAAAACTAAGCATTTAAATCTCAGTCTCATGTCAGAAAAGCTACCTGGTAAGGGACAGAGAAAATCTAAATTAAGGAACTATTCTACTGCCATTAATCTCATAATCTTTTGGTTTTATTTTGACTCTTCAAAACTTTTCTTAAGTAAAAATAATATCTCAAAATTTATAGCATTATTTATTATATATTTAAACTTTTTGTTGTTATAAAATTACATTAATGGTCATATAGAGTACTAACTTATTCTACAAATAGGCTTCATCTTGCTTCTTGTGACTTCGGGCTTGAATTTGAAGCATGTAACTAGGAATTAAGTTTGTGTCTGGGTCCATGGCCCTATGGAGGCCAGAGTCTAGCTAGGGTGGTGTGTATGGCTCAGGTTGCCATTGAGGTCTCTGCAGTTGCCTGGGGTCTTGCCAGATACCTAGGATTATGTTGGTGCCCTGGGGCTATGCTAATCTTGGTGGCCTGTGCAGCCACCAGAGCTGTGGTGGCAGCACAGGCCCTAGCTACTGCTGAGGGCCATGTCTGTGTGTGTATCCTGCTGCAGCTGGAATCTGTGGTGATGTCTATGGCCTGTGTTAGCATAGAGGTCATTGAAATTATGCTATGCTGAGCTGACTCTGGGATGGCTGACTTTGGCAGACACTGAATAATGCAGCAGGAGACCCGGCCCTCCTCCTCAGGGGAAAGTTTATCCTTTCACTTGGGCCCCACCCCCTCATCATAAGCAAGCACTTCACCTGAGAAGCACACTAGAGCTGACCCTGTAGTTGAGGACACAGATGAGTAGACCCTGAGAGCATGAGAGCAGGAGAGCTAACCCTACTTTCGTCATTTGCCATGTAGTGGTGCGGTTAAGAGAAAAATGTCTTCCTCTCACCCATTGTCACCCATAGCAAGTGAAAGAGCTGGCCCTGGGATGACAAACATAGGAGAGTTTGTCCTGACCATAGCAGCTGTGGCACACATGGAGCACACTAGAGCTGACCCTGCTGTCCAAGGCACATATGAGCCAAAGCTCGGGAGATAAAATCAGAGGAGCTGATCCCCCCTTATATACCCCCTATAACAATCAGGAAAGATGGCCCTGCACCTTGCCTGGGCAAAACAGTAGAGCTGGCTTTGGCAATATGAGTGAGGGGAACCCAGATCTGAGGGCTTGAGAGCAGGAAAACTGATCTCTTTGCTCTCAGCTGCACTGGGTGAGTTAGCTGAGGCAGTGCTGGAGAGCTCATCTGGGTAGTGATGGTGAGGGAAAGCTAGTGAGCTGACAAACCCAGCTACCACCCAAGCCCCGACCTAGGATTATGAGTTGGCCCACCCCAGCATCCACTAGTCTATAAGCTATTAGAGCATATGAAGGGGGTGAACCTACAGATCCAGCGTCTCCATGACATAACCGGATATCCAAGAGGAGCTCCAGTGAGAGCCCATTATCAATGGTAGAAGAAACCAGAAACCTCGAGGCAGGTCAATGGTTACTGACAATGATCATTCACTTGCAAGTAAAGAGGAACGGACTCAAGGATGATGAACTGTGTGATTCAAAGGACCGCACTGTAGCTTCCAGAACAAAGCTGTTTTTAATCTTTTCTTAAATTTTATTTTTATTTGGTTTTTTTGTTTGTTTGTTTTTACTCTTTTTTGTTTCTTAGTTTTGTTTGATTGGTAGCTTTTCTTTTAAATTTAGTTTTGACTTGGGGTGGAGAGGTTACAAGAGCAGAGGGCAGATGTGAGGAGATGGGGGGATAAGCGGAAAGAGAATGGATAATGTGAAATCCACAAAGACTCAATAAAAGTACAAATAGAGTGAAATTTTAAAAAATAATGCTTAAGTATGGCTAAAATCTGTTGTTTGCTTATAGCCTCAAAGTTGTTACAAAGCACAGAAAGAATAATTACGGTGAGATGAGGTCAAAAAGCTATTAGTGCAATTTAAAAACTGCTTAACAATTATCATTTGGATATTTTTGCTCATCAGCATAGTTCATTTTTTTAGAACATGTAAATATCCACTGAAAATTTATTAAGCATTAGGAAGCTTAATCTAAAAACCAACAGCATAGTAAAAGGATATGTTATATCTGTTCATGGAAGAACAGGCTTCAAAATATATTTTCCTTTAAGCATAGTACATTTTTACCAGATCTTTTTCCCAAATGTTGCAGTATTAGCCTCATAGATCCTACAGGATGCCACATACAGAAATTAACAGCAAAAGGGTATTGCCTATTTCACTGACTTGTGACAAAAATTTTTGAGTAGATGCTGTTAAAATATTCCCTTGAATGAGTGAAAAAATAAGAGAGATGTTAGATGGGGAGATGGCAGTCCACTCTTTCAGATCATTGAAAGTTATGCACCACCAATGGACAACACGCTGAGTAGCAAGGGTAGGGCCTGTGTAGTGACTGATTCGGGGCACAATACAGAGCAATATACATTCTTAGAGAAGGCATAGAGTATCCTAAATCTCTTGACCAAATCTTGATTTTGTAGTCTTGCATTTCAGGAAATGATCCAGTCTGGAGTATCACATCCGAAAGTAATAGCAGCCCTCATCACTGTCCACAGTTCCTCTGACACACTCTTCAGAGGTTCTTCCTCCCCCTCCAACCTTTAAAATGTACTGCCCTCTGCTTAGGAGACTGGCAATGCTCAGTAGATTCCAGTTCTTTATATAATAAAGTAAATCAACAATTGCTAGAGGCTCACAAACTAAAATTCTGAGCTCTTTCAGCCTTTTGAAAGTCAACTTTAAATTCAGACCAATAGTCTTCTTTCCATGACTCAGAAAACAACTCCCATTCCTGCCTGATTCAATTTGCCTGCAGCATCCTAGTCCTCTTTCTAATTCTTCAGACATCAGCTGAGATGTCTCCACCTCAGTGAAGCTGACCCAGAATCATCCTGGTCAAGAACCTGCTCCTTAACTCTCTTGCTTCTCTCCACAAATCTGTAACAAGTTTATTTATTGTATTTACCCTAATATAATAAAAATATTACAAAATGAGGGGCCTTCTTTGTTTCCATGCAGGCATGTCCCCAACAACTGCAGCAGGGCTTCTCAGTGAGATACAAGTACAACAAAGGTGGACTTGACTGTAAAATTATAAAGAACTGCAAACTACAGAAGAATTCAAAGCTAAAAGATATACAACCTATAGATATGTTTGTTGTGATGTTTTCTTTCAGACTTATATACATGTGGTTTATAGTTGAACCCATAAAAACAATTTAGGTGCAACTTTTACATTCATTTCTTCAGGATAATATCTTGAACACTATACTTTCTCTCTTATGACCATTTAATGGAATTCATAGGGCCATCCTCAATGAAAATGGACAGTAGACAGTATTGTCCTATTTTTAGGCATTTTTATTATTTTCATTGTTTTCTGTAAACAAATTACATTGCACCCAGCCTTTCCTAAGCAAGAGTCCCGGAATTACAACATCAGACATTCTTGATACCTCTTGTGAAAGAACTTTCCAGAACTGTTCCAGTTAAAATGGTGTTATATGAAAGCACCACAGGTGCATGCCAGCTCTTGGTGTCTCAGCAATCTAAATAAGATGACGCTCAAAAGTTGGTTGTAACTTATATTAATCTTCATTTTCTAGCTAAAAGTTTTTTTTTCCAAAAGGAAAATTTTTTGCTTTTTAAAAAATATTTTATTTGGCAATTGGTTTTCCTCTTGGATGAAGATCTATTTCCCCTGATCTATTGTGTTCATCTCCTATTTGAGTCTTAATTTCTTTTCAAACTTACAAGAGCTTTTTGTAAGGATGGAAGCCCTTCACCACACCCCACTTTCATACTTACTGCTTTCTCTTAACTGTTTATTTTTGTTGTTTGGTTGGTTGTCTATTGCTGGGCCGGGGTGGAAGCAACGTGGTCACCATGAATTCTAAGCAAATGCATGAGTTTCTTTGTTTTGTTTTTTAAATATTTTCTCCTTGTCAAAAAGAAGTCAAGTGATATAGATACTATTAGTCTGCATAGTCCCAAAATGACAGCTGTTTTCAGCTTCCCCAAATCTATATAGAGTTCATAACTGAGTGTGTGTAATGGCCACTTTAAAATTTTTGTATTATAAATATGAACTCATGCTTTATATGAAATTTCTTACTTGTCTTAAACCTTGGCAAATCGTCCATCTAGATATGTTCTAAATATTCAGCATTTTCTTCCCAATTTGCTAATAGTTAGGGACAGTTAAATTTTACATGTATATGGAATTTGCATGTGTATTGAACATATTGGTGATACACATTTCTCTTTAGCAGAATCTGAGTACATGGCTTTAAATCTTTAAGCATTAAGCTGTTTTTAAAAATTACTGTTCCCCATAGGCCAAGTCCTGGGTTAAGGAAGAGAGTGGAAGAGGTAGGAGGTTAATGTCTTGCCCTAAAGGACATTTGCCCAGTAGGTACAAGGGTTGGTGTGTTACACCAGGCATGCTTAAATACAGGATGTTGGGAGGGGGCATTGCTTCACCCAACGAGGGCTGGGAACAGAAACTCCAGGCAATCGGGCAGGGGCCTGGGGAAGCTTCTTTGCAGCATGCCCTGTCACTGTCAGACAGCCAGGAAAACCACAGCAGCCGGGGAAACCGCGGCAGCCCTCGCCCACCAGACGGGCATGGAGTGTCTCGGCTGCCCCCTCCCTGTCAGCGGCTTCTGTCACTCCCACTCTCCAGCTGGAAGAGACTCCCAGCCTGCCGCCCACCTTATAGCCACCTCCGGTGTTCCAGCCCCCGCGGAGCCCCCAGGCGCGTGCCATCGAGAATGTTCAGTCCTATCCCTGGCCAGCATGAGGGGTTCTGAGCCTCCTGCACCCTGGATGCCCTCACCTCCTCTCAGGTCGCTAGCCCTGCAGGACACTAGAGAATGCTTTTTAGACTCACTTCGCCAGATCCTGGAGGCTGTGCTTTGTCACCAACTGCAGAGGCCAGCCTGAAGAGAGCACTCCAGGGGTAGGATGGTTTGGGGGCATCTGGATACCACCTAGTGGCTGCAGAGACGGTATGCAGGCTACTGGGCCACTTTCTACACAATGACCTCTCCTCATGTCAGTCTTTATTAAGTTGTTTTCCCTTTTTACTCTAAGTTTGTTCTGCATTACTGAGACATGACCCCTAGGCAAATGTGAAGTCAGTGATCTGAGCCCCTGGGTCTTTTAAATCCTTTTCCTTAATATGAAAAATAAAATCTGACAGCCATCCCTACCTAGCTTTCCCTTGATTGAAACTCTAGAATCCTACCACTGCAGTATGAGCCCCACGTGCTTTTTCACAGAATATTACCCCTCGTCTCTTATGTCCCCACCAGGGACGGTGGGATATGCATCTCAGTACTAAGGATGATCTCTTCCAAGATCAAAGACTATCTAAAAAAATTTAAATGCCTAAAGTTATATTTTAAGATATTAGATATAATTTCAGTTGTGTTTTTCTTATGCAAGTTGATGATAGATGCTTCTGTCAGAAATGGGACACAAATCTTAACTTTTTTTTTATCAGCCTACACATTTACATCACCTTACCAGAATTTGGAGGATAGTATACATCAGATTAGTAATGATTTAATCATATCTGCTTTAATTGTTGATAAATTAGTGATTAGGAATATATCAGTATACAATTTTAATATTGCCTCCATGGAAAATAATCAGCCATTAAGTCAATTCTGGCAGAATACAATTTTGAGCCATACTGAATGAGAAAGTACAAAGGAAGCAGTATCTTCAGAGTCCTGAGCTAGTCGGGACAGTTAAAAATCAAGTTAGGAAATCTAAGGTTCTAACCCTGGTTTTAGTCACATGATCTTTGAGGATTATATCTCAACCAATCACTCTGAGAAAGTATTTTGTTAGGTTATCGTTAAAGTTTCCTTCAGATCTATGATTCTGTGACTCTGAAAGACGGTTTCTTCAACAGCCACCATATAATGAGAGCTGCTTGTTCGCAGGAGGGTACACCCAGAGAATTATGGACTTTCCGCCTTGGAACCATGAGGTAGGAAGACATGTGTTCCAGAGACATTACCCTAATAAGGCTGAAGCCAATCACCAGAATTCATTATTTTCAGGTCTCTAAACCATTTGCAAGAGTCATGGAGGTCTCTGTCTGATGCTTCCTCTCACTCCATTGATGTAGAGAACCCAAGAACCAAATGGGAGAGAATCAGAAGAGTGTGGTATTGAAATGAGAATAGGAGTGTGTGGCATATGCAGTGGGTTTGAGAAACCTGGCATTAAATGCTGTTAATAATAAAGACAGTAAGAAACTAATGCATCTCTGCCTTGCTTCAAAGAAGCAATTAAAATTGAAAAGAAGAGGCAAGTGACCAATTGGTAATTAATAATTAAACTCCAGGGCTGGGGGAAGTCCTCAAAGGTTCTCAGGGACTCAGTTATCAAAAAATGTTCTATCACAATCCACATGCACACACCTCTATAATGATCAGAGGTTGTAAAGAATAAATGATTCTAGAAATAAAAGGGAGCTATCTCAAGTAAGATGTTGATCTAGCTAAAAATAGTGACAAAGGGAAAGAGGAGGGGAGGGTAGTGATTAGGAAGGAAGTGTGTGTGTGTGTGTGTGTGTGTGTGTGTGTGCACTTATCCTGTGTCTTTTTTCAGTGTTAACCCCAGCACTCAAAGATCTAGCCTGGATACTCACAAGAATTCTCACTACTCAAGAAAAAGAGGGAGCAGCACATGGCCCTATCTCCAAAGATGATGGGTAGGAGTGGGAGCTGATGAGTAGGTGGTGAAGTTCTTAGATTCATAATTTAAAAAATACTACTAAAAATGTAATTCTCAGACATATAGATTCAATCACAGTCATTTTAGACGATGAGGTTACATGACTTTCTCCTGGCTCCTCTGTCTATCAAAGTACCATTCAGTGTAAGAATTGCCCTTGCCTAGTGATGCACAAATAAGAGAGAACACAGAAGAAGGAAAAAAAAAACCCAGAACTCTGCAAATCCTTAAACTTTGTCTTAGCCAGAGAAAATCGGAAGACTAAGGCAGCCTGTCCAGCCTTGTTCAACTTATTTGGTATAAGTTAATATAAAACAAAAGTAATCAGAAAGGAAAAGAACAAAGAAAACAAACAAAAACCCCTCTCTTAACCTGCTGTGTTGAGTTCAGTTTGTCCAGACGTTCACCAGGTTTATGATTAAAAAGACTGTGTGCTTTGAAAAACCTTCTACCTATAATTGAAATCCTTAAATCAGCCCTGGGGCCTGAGAGGATACTGCTTCTCTCTAAACAGATCTTCACACAGCTGATAAAGAGGCCATTTATCTCACAGCGTTGTTCAAAAGATCAAAAGATACAGAAGCACCTGTAATGGGTCTCGGATAATTAAACCTACAACTCTAGAAGCAGCTACTGCAGACTATGGATTCCTGGATCTGCACGTAAGGCCCAAGCCTCTCACACCTTAAAATACAGCTTGCAGAATTCTAGCAGATCTTTTTAGTTTTGACTCACTCTTGCTTTGGGTACCACACAACCATAAATACAATAAAACCAGTGGCTCCAATACAAAACAATGTCTGTACTGTAAAATAGGAACACCTGAGTGTAATCTGACGGCAGAAAAACCTGAAACAATAACTCTCTATACTAAAATTTTACCTTCTAACTTATTCTTTTGTAGGTTTTCAAACATTTACACAGAATAATAAACAAATTATATGGACAACAAAAAAGAAAAACTGTCAATAATATGGGAATCGTTTATCCCATTAATATTTAAAAAAAATAAATACAAAAATGTAATCCGTTTTTAATATTTGTTTTTATTTTATGTGAGTTGGTGTTTTGCCTACATGTATATCTGTGTAAGAGTGTCACATCTTAGAATTACAGACAGTTGTTAGCTGCTATGTGGATGCTGGGAATCGAACTCAGGTCTTCTGAAAGAACAGTCAGTGATCTTAATCGCTGAGCCATCTCTCCAGCCCCACAAAAATGTAATCTTAATGTCAAATGACAAAATGATTTTATAAATTATAGTAATAAATTGGTAGGTACTTAAGGCTCAGGTATCTTCACAAAAGCGGAGACAGAAAGATTGCAAAAGACAATGTTACAGAGAGTTTGCTGTGAAATTGTGGTTCCTGACATGTCAGAGAAGCTACCAACATGGCTGCCCAAAGAAGACCTGAACAGTAATGACACCAAGAGACAGCTAACAAGGAGCAGGGAAGACTCACAGGAAGTCACGTAGACAAAGAACTACAGGAAACAAGGAATGCTGAGAACAGCTAAGCAATCTTCCAGGGAAAAGCACACCAGCTGGTTAGCCAGTACCAATGGTCAGCCCTGAAAACACACTGACAAGGAACATCTCACAGAGTAAGAAAGTGTGTGTGTGTGTGTGTCTGTGTGTGTGTGTGTGAGTGTGTGTGTGTTTACATGTATATGTGTGTGTGTATATGTAACAAATAAAAAGAGGCCATGAATTTGGAAGAGAACAAGGTGAGTGGTATGTGAGAGAGACGAGAAAGAGGAAAAAAAGAGGAATGGATGTAATTATATTATAACCTTAAATATATATATTAAATATATATATAGATATGGGGCTGGAGAGATGGCTCAGTGGTTAAGAGCACCGTCTGCTCTTCCAGAGGACCCGGGTTCGATTCCCAGCACCCACATGGCAGCTCACAACTGTCTGTAGTTCCAGTTCCAGGCAAACATCGAGGCAAATAATTAAATAAATAAATAAAGTGTTTAAAAATATATATATATAGATATGTAAAACATTTCACATCCAGCTAAGATCAGAAAACTGCAGAGTCCTAAAACATTTGCTAATTTTGAGATTGTATATAGATCTCTTCTTTTAAATAAAATAATCACAGAAAGTTGAGTTAGAATTTCTTGTTATTTATGATTCTAAAACATGGAAATAGGTGAAATAGTCCCAAGTCAAAATATTTGAAAAGATTTTGAAGTGTAAATATTGTAATATATTCTACTTCTTAGTAGTATTTAATTATCATGAAACTTGCCAATTATAAATGTTTTAAAAGTAGAATCATAAAACATGTGCACTAAAACAGACGGAAAAATACATAAAAATAGTGATGCTTGGGGAGGTATGAAGCTTAAGATGACCTTTACATTTTTCAACACATTCTTCTAATTTTCCACATTGGACTTGTACCAATACTCTAATCAAAAGTGAATATTCTTTTGTTAAAGACAACCCTTACCCTGCCAAAGTGTTCAGTTCAGACGGAGTAGCTAAAGATGTCATGGGGATGTCTTCACTCAGCTGTTTCGAAAGTCCTTTAAAATAGCACTGGTGGCAGTCTGGGTGAACACCCACAGGCCCTGCTGCCATGGTACACCACTCCATAATAATTGCAACTCTGTTTTCAAGTCCAAAAACTGGAATTTGTACTCCAAAATTAGACTAGCATATTTAATGCAGGGCTGTCCATGAAATATCCAGATAGATGATCATTTCCAAATATTCCCTTTGTCTATGGAAAATTCATAGTAAGTACAATGCAAGTACAAACCAACAGCTAACATAACCTGGGAGGTTGTCCTCTTGTCTTTTTTATTGTCGTGGGGAGGATTAGACAGACCTGGTCACTTTCCTGACTACAGAAGATAATCAAGAAAATGCTGACTGCCTATTTATGCATAGTAATAAACTGAACAAGAGGCCCAGTAACCTGACTAAGCAAAATGGGGTCTGTTAAATGCATTCATGAGATTGCAGATACAAGCAAAATTCTCTGTAAGTAAGCCTAATGGTATAGTTAACAGTGCAAGAGAACCCATGAGCTCATAAGTGTTTCCTGGTATGTGACAAATGACCTCTTGTGTTAAACCAAATGCTTTAATTTTTTAAAAAAACACATGAGCAAATACAGTTACAAGGAGCTTCGCCTATGTAAGATAAGGTTCCTGGATTGCAATGTCCTTTCCTTTCCTAAGGGAACATGTAACTCTATGCTAACAAATTAAATGTAATGTGATATATTCGAATTTGATTTCATTTTTTCCTATTTTATGTTATTTTACAGAGTGAAGATGGTACATGCCAAAAAGTAATATGTACAGAAATTATTTACTTATACAGGAACTTGTAAAACAAAATTAAATCAATTATTTATGATTTTAAAAATATTTTACTTGTTTAATTAATGCCATAAATGCATATGGTAAAAATAATAATATAGGAAGAATTAAAATGAAAATTACATCTTCCTGGTCTCTTTCCCAGAGGTATCATTTGGACCAATTGGCTGTTGCTCTTTTGGATATTAGCTCCGGACTTAACATTTAAGAACATTCTGCTGTTTCTGCTTAAGCAATTTAAAACACCCTTCCACAGCTCCTAATTGG
Organism: Sigmodon hispidus; assembly: GCA_004025045.1. Taxonomy (NCBI): domain Eukaryota; kingdom Metazoa; phylum Chordata; class Mammalia; order Rodentia; family Cricetidae; genus Sigmodon; species Sigmodon hispidus. Next base: position 32,959 of record PVIH01011372.1, read on the forward strand.
TATACATTCTAATTTTATATGCACCTTTCCTTTGGAAAGGAAAGCAGGTATACTGAGATGTAACTCACTTTTGGAACACTCTGCTTTCTAGTTTACACAGTTTGATAAAGGCCCTTTCATCATCTTGCCCCCCTGAGCTCCTCAGGATTTTCCTATAGCACCTCTTCCCACCCAGCTTCTGGAAAACCAGAGTGTGCTCTGGTCCTGCATGTCTGTCTTCTCCACAATGCCAAGTAAAAGCAGCCTTCTAAGCTGTTTTACTTTGCCTAAAGTGTTCCATATCTTTGAAGGCGTTGCTTTTTTTGTGAATGGATGTGCAAGTCTGTTTATCTATACAGTCGTTAAAGAATATCTGATTTTCTTCTGTTTTTTTATGGATTAAGAAAAATTTATAAACAAGATCATAGAGATTTTTGTGTGAAACAAGTTTTATTTCCCTCTGCCAAATATAAGATGTGGAATTGGTATTTTGTATAGAAAGTGAGTGTTTATGTTTCCCAAAATAGTTGCAACCCTTTTTATGTTTTTTGATATAACATATATAAATATAAAAAGATATTTATATCTTTAAAAAGTTTTTATTGGACTATGAATTATTTAATTGGGAGAATTCTTTATATGTACTGAATACAAGTGTTTTACCAAGTAACTACACTCTTAGTTTAAATGACATATAAATTATAATTTTTTAATGGATGATACTTAGAGCTCTATTGCTTACACTCAGAGCAGATCAACATTTTCTCTTAGAGTTTGATTGCAGTGTAGACTTGATAGGTAGGTCCATGATACATTATGACACTTCAGACATGAAGTTATGCTTTGAAGATTTGGTTTGGTTTGGTTTACTGATGACCTGATAGTCCAGAATCATTTATTTTATTTTGTTTAATTCTTTTTTCATTAAATTATCTTTCTTAGAAACATTTTATTACATTCACATATACTCTCTGTGTGTGTGTGTGTGTGTGTGTGTGTGTGTGTGTCATGGATAAATATGCACACCAGGATTTATGGAGTCTAAAGACAACTTGTCAGTCTGCCCTCTCCTTTGACCATGTGGGTCCTTAGAATCAAATCAGGTCATGTAGGCTTAACATAAGTGCTTCCATTCACTGGGGCTTCCGAACAGGTCACCCACTTAATTACTCCTCTACTCTTATCAAAGAGCAGTTGACACATATGTGAGGATCTATTTCTCCTCTAGTCAATTACATATTCTTAAATACTGGACATGGCTGTTGTTTGGTACAGTGCTAGGGACATACCCAGGGCCACACAAAGGCAAGTGACCTACTACTGAGCAGCATCTTCAGTAATCATTTTGCAGCCTTGAAATTGGGCATCATAAATGTTTAAACTCTGTTCTTTCCTTAAAATTTAGATATCCATGCTTGTGTTGGTTTGAATGAATATGACTCCCATATGCCCATATATTTGAATGCTTAGTTCCCACTTGGTGGAATTGTTTAGGAAGGATAAGAAAGTGTGGCCTTGTTGGGGTGGAGGAATACACTTTGAGGCTTCAAAAGCCGATGCTAGTCTATTAATTCTTTGTGTCCCATGCTTAACCATCAGGTGTAAGCTCTCAGCTACTGCTCTCTCAGAGAAATGCAGGCATAACCTCGTCAGCCTTCCTGGCTCACTGCACTTGGCAACAATGCTCTTGGCCAGTAGCTGAGTCTGCACTCCCTGCCTCTCCTTATGTGTTTCTTCAGCATAGAGCCCCTGGTGGTATGAGCACTGACTAACCAATGCGGGGGTAATGTGCTATCCAATCAGAGCCCATGACTTCCACCATGTTAGTGCTGCTCTCATGATAAAGCAAATGCTGTTCCCTGAAACTGTTTCTGGAGTGCTTCATCTTCACGCCCTTTACCAACCCACTAACAAGCTTGTCTGTCTGGGAACGCCCCAGAAAAGGACAGCACTACTCCAATGCCATGCCTGCCTGCTGCCATGCTCATTGTTGATGGCCGGCCATCTACTCACCCTCTGAAACTGTTTCTTCTATAAATTGCCTTGATCATGGTGTCTTATCAAAGCAATAGGAAAGTGGCTGATAAGGCTCCTTTATCTTTGTATATAAATTTAAAATAAATCTAGCCAATTCTAAAAAAAAAAAATTCTGCTAGTATTTTGTTTAGGAGATCACTGGGATTGTGTTAAACCTGTACAACAGTCTAGAGTTAACTAGCAGATTAACAATGTTTACAGTCAGGCATAGTGGCTCACACCTATAATCCTGACACCTAGAAGGCTGAGACAGAGGGTGACTAGTTTGGCTACAGACAGAGAACCTCTCTCTACAAAACAAAACCAAATCAGAACATTTTTTTAAACAAGCCTCCCCATTATGTGAATACAGCACATAACTTCATTTATGTAACTTTTTAACTTCTCTCAGCAGCGTTTAGTAGCTGAGCATTACCTTCTGGGTTTTTGATATTTATTGATCTCACAAAGTTCCTTCTATAGTATGCTGAAACAGTGATTTACAAAATTATGCTTTGAAATGTAGCATCAGTCATGTCATTCCCAGGGTAAACTTCACTTGATTATAACTTATTGCCCTATTATTATATTGTCATTAACCTTGATAATATTTTTTTAAGATCCTGCATTTTTATGAGGAATATTTGTCTGACATTTTCTTTTGTTTGGGCTTCTGAGTCTTACTGGCTGGTTTGTTGTGTCAGCTTGACACAACCTGGAGTCATCAGAGAAGAAAGAGCCTCAGGTGAGGAATGCCTTCAGCTATAAGACATTTTCAATTAGTGATCAATGGAGGAAGGCCCAGCCCATTGTGGATGGTGTTATCCTTGGGTTACTGGTCCTGGGTTCTATTAGAAAACAGACTGAGCAAGCCAGGGGGAGGAAGCCAGGAAGCAGCACCCCTCCATGGTTCAGCTCCAGCTTGAGTTACTGTTATGACTTCCTACAGTGACAGACTAAGAGGTAGAAGTGTAAGCCAAATAAACCCTTTCCTCCCCAACTTCAGTTTTGGTAGTGATGTTTCATCACAGCAATAGAAACCCTGACTAAGACATAAGTAATGTTGGTTCTATGAATAGAAAGTACTCTCACCACTTCTTTATTGGAAGCATTTATAGAGAACAAACATCTTCCTAAAGATTGGGGCATTGAAATTTACTTTGACAGAGGTTTTGAGCATCATGGGTTTGTATCCATCCCCTTTTAATCCTATTAATGATTTATCCTGCTCACACATTTAAGATTATTATATATTCTCAACAAAGATATCTTTCCATTATTATGGAGTTAGCCCCTAATTTCAGTTAATGAAGTGTACAGCCAGTATTTGTTACTAATATAGCTACTTCAGCTTTGTGATTAGTGTTTAAATAAAATGAGTTTTTTTCACAATTTTCTCCTACTTGTTCTTTATATTTAAAGTATATTTCTCATATCCAAAGTAGATTTTTATAGAAAACAAACAACTATTATTGCATTTTATACACTCTCGTGCTCTCAGTTTTTAAATTGTTTTATTTAAACCACTTACACTTAGTAGTTGTTGATATAATTGGATTAAGAGCTAATATCTTGCTAATTGCTTTCTGTGTTTATATCTGGCTTTGGTGTCTTTTTTGTTTACTTCTGATTATATAACTTTATCATCAGCAAATAATGAGTGCAAAAAATAAGAAAACTTTACAGATAATTAAAGTGTATTAGTCTGATGGTTGTAGATAGACTATGTGACCTTGAAAAACTCCTGAAATCAGAATTAAGTATATGATTATATCAAGAATTTATGAGTCAGAATATATTCTGAATTAGTAATTTGTCAAGGCATCTTTAGTTGCTTTATTAGACCTGGAACATTTGATTACTTTCATACTTTTGGTTTTATTTGTTTGCATTACTGGTTTTCACTTTACACTTCCTTTGAAATAGTATAAGTTGCTCTGTGTCAACAATATACATTTTAGGTCACAGTGTTCTATACTTAGCATATCTTCAAATGATATTACAACATTTCACAGGTGGTTTAGGGCATTTGAATTTGTGAATGCCTAGTCCCTTTTCCTATTATGTTTTAAAGTTATCATACATTGTCCTGTGCATGTGCTATAAAGTCACAGAAAGTTGTTGCTATTTTTGCATTAAAGACTCAGTGACCATTTTGAAAGTTTATACTTAAGGAAAAATGTATTTTGTATCATTCTTCATTTTTACCATCCCTGTAAGATATGTATTTGTTAGTGCATAACCAATATTCCATCTGATATAATATTTATTTTGTCTTTAAAATACTTACAAAAATGTCTTATAGAAAAGATCTGTAGAAAACAAATTCAGTTTTACTTGTTTAATTTTTGAATTTATTCTGTTTTAGAAGATAGCATCATGTGTTATGTAATGTTGATCTTTGCTTGGTTGGGTGTTTTAGTCATGCTGACATACTAGGCATCCTGGCTCTCTGTGTTTCCCCTTTCAGTTCAAATGCCTGCTGCTTCATTCATTTGCAGCTCTGCCATTGGGTGCATACGGATTTAGGATTACCATAACTTCTTGGTAAATGTCAGTTTATGTCATTGTGGAAATTGCCCTTGTAACATTCCAATTTTTGACATGTATATTGATTACTAATAATATAACTTAAGTGAGGAACACTTTCTCTTGTCATCATTTCAGAGGTTTTTGTTCATGATCATCTGCATTCATTGTTTAGGTCTGTTGCAAGACAAAGACACACAAGAGCAGAGCCCTTCCTGACATCCAGGAAGAAAGAAGGAATAAATCCAGGAAAAGCAAGAGCTTTTCAAGGGCTCACTCCCAGTAGTCAACCTCATCCACTCATAATCTTCCTTCTGTCTCAACAGATCCAATTATGAACCCGCCAAAGATTTAATCTATTCATTAGGTAAGTATTTTTATTATTCAACCACCTTCCAATAGCACCACCAGCTGGGAACAAAGTTTGAGGGATACACTTCAGATCTAAGCCACAAAAAGTTGAAAGATTTTTGCTTGCTGTAATTATATGTGATTAGTTTTTGCTTTTCATAGTTTCTAATTATGATGCATGATAAGTTTTCTACATGTGTAATGCATCTATTTTATTCAGATTTTTCTGAATCTCAACAATTAAAATATGAAGTATCGAAGAATGTAGGTTAAGGGAAGAGAGATACTTGTTTGATTTCCTGAGTTCTATGATTAGTAATTAGAACTTCATTAGTTGATATTCCCTTATATCCTATTTACACATGTATGACACAATACTGCCTGTCATGTTTGGTGTCCTATTTTGCTTCTAGCTACCTTTTCTTCTCTATCCCTTGACACTTTTTGTCTTAGTAGAATATTTTTTAAATAGAATAATTGTACTAATTTAGGATAACTTCTATCTTCACATTTATGATGCTTTCTTTAGCTGTGTCAAATCTGCAGATGAACACATCAAAGACATACTTTATTTCCTGTTCTTCACATCTAATATTTGTTTCTGCTGACGTATCACATCAGTTCATTTATTTTTTATCATACACTGTCATCATAGTTATCTTAAATATCTCTGTGTTATTTCCAACCTCAGCATAATATCTAAACCTGGTTCACAAAATCATTTTAGTTGATGTAAATACACAGTTTGTAAACTTAACCATGCTGTCATAAGGCCTTTGCAGTTACAGTGGGGTATATTAGGGTAAAGATGGATGTGTGAAGTAGATGAAGTGTGAGTATGAAGAGTAAGTATAAAGGATGACCATATTGACTGAAAAAGAATATTAAGTTAAGGAATAATAGATTCATAGCAATCATTAAAAATAGCTAAAAGGTAGAAATCAGTAAAGTAAATAAAAATGAAACACTAAAAATAGCACCACCTCTATAAAAAAGAAAAAAAAAAGCAAAGAAAGATAACTAGAAAGATAGAATGTTAATACCTAATGCTAAGAGTGGCCTAATCACTCTGTTTAAAGTCAGATACTGTCATTTGCCAAAGGATTAAAAATCAGGAACCAAGTACATGCTGAAAGGCACTACAGTCCCTATCTCACAGAGTTCACAGTGTGATAAAAGCAAAGATAAGTTGCAAGTAAAAAGGTTGTAAAGTAATATGCACAAGCACTAAACATCATAACGTTATCATGGTTGTATGTAGACACTAAGATAATATTTTTGAGAGACTTTATTACTGAGCTACATCAAAGGGAATTATAATAATAAAATAGTTCACCAAGAATATATCAACTGTGAATGCATATATGTGAAATTAAAACTAAAATTAGACAAAACTAAAGACAGGCAATCAAGATGGCTGAGTGACTAAACCTCTCAAGTCTGACAACCTAAGTTTATTTTTATTTATCAGGAACCATACAATAGGAGAGAACCAACTCCTACACGTTGCCCTGTGACCTCCACACACAATCCATGTGCACTCCCCCACACACACAAATAATAATAATTGCAATTGTAATAACCATAACCACAACTCCTCTGTGGAAGCTCCCTGCTCCACCAGAGGCCACACCTTCAGCCAGATCCCCAGGTAATCCCCTTGCCCATGGACCACCAACACTCCTTCAGTGCCCACTCAGCCTACCCTAGTCAGGCATTCTCTCCTTGTCACCATATCCTGCCCCACAACTCCAACTGAAGCCCCCTGCTCCACCAGAGGCCATGGGCCCACTCTCTCAGTTCTTACCCACATTGCCCTCAGCCTCTCCTCCTCTTTGTCACTGTATCAGGTTCTCCAGCTCTGGTGGAGGACCCCTGTTTGACCAGGCCCAAGAGATCTCCAGACCTGCAGGCAGTGTGCCTATTCCTACTCGGTGCCTGCCCAGCCTAACCTCAACTGCATCACTCTTCCCCTTCACCATATATCCTAGCCCCCAACACCTGCTGAGGACCCTGGCTAGAGCAGAGGCTGTGCTGGCTGCCAGAACTCCAGCCCCTAACTCAGGTGAAAAAAAACAAAACAAAACTGGACAACCTAGCCATGAGAAGTACTGTTCCCAACTCAGTGGAGATCCTCTGCTCAACTACAGGCCATTCCAGCCAGAAGACCAGAGGGTGGGGGCGGGGCAAAAATCAAGGAATAAAACATACAACAAAGAGAAACTCTCAGAATTGGCACCTAGACCTACGATCACCCTAAACCCAGATGTTCAGATACAAATAGAACATAATGAGTGAGCAGAAAGGCAGTATTTCCCCACCAGAGTCCGACAATACATCCTGAATATTCTAACACAGCTGAAGCATAAGAAAATGACCATAAAACAGCTTTATGAAGATGATGGGGGTCCTTAACAGGAAATGAATAAATTCCTTACAGAAATCATGAAAAGACAAAGAATGGGGGAAATTGATAAATCCCCTCGAGAGCCACCAAAAAAAAGTTAAAGGAAACTAATAAAACGATTCAAGTCCTGAAAATGGAAATAGAAATGATAAAGAAAATACAAACCGGGGGAATTCCAAAAATGGAAAAACTAGTAAGTAAACAGAAACTACAGATGCTATCATCACCAACAGAATAAGAGACATGGAAGAAAGCATCTCAGACACTGAAGATACAGTAGAGGAATAGGTATATAGGTCAAAGAAAATATTAAATCTAGAAAATTTCTGACACAAAACATCCAGGGAATTGGGAACACTAAAAAAGACAAAATCTAAGAATAATAGGAATAGGACAAGAAAAATTTCAACTCAAAGGTCTCCCAAACAAAAGAGGTCCAGGGCCAGACAATTTTACCACAGAATACTACCAGATGTTCAAAGAAGAGCTAACACCAATACTCCTCATATTATTCCACAAAAATTGAAACAGGAAGAACATTGCCAAATTCATTCTATGACGCCACAGTCACCCTGATACCCAACCTACACAAAGACTCAACAAGAAAAGAGAATTACAAACCAATTTTCCTCTTGAACATAGATGCAAAAATACTCAGTAAAATACTTGCAAGCAAAATCCAAGAACACATCAAAAAGATCATCCACTATGATAAAGTAGGCTTCATCCCAGAGATGCAAAGATGATTTGAACAAATGAAAATCAGGCAATGTAATCCATCATCTAAAGAAACTGAAAAAAGAAAACCACACCATCATCTCATTAGATGCTGAAAAAACTTTTGACAAAATTCATGATAAAACTCTTGAAGAGATTATGGATAAAAAGGACATATCAAAACATAATAAAGGTGATTTACAGCAAGCCTCCTGCCAACATCAAATTAAATGGAGAGAAACAAAAAGCAATTCTACTAAAATCAGGAACAAGATAAGGCTGTTCACTCTTTCCGTTTCTATTTGATACAGTTCCATTTGAAGTTCTAGCCAAAGCAACAAGACTACTGAAGGAGATCAAAAGGATACAAATTGTATGGTTATTTGTAGATGATATGATAGTATACATAAGCAACCCAAAAAAAATCAACCAGGGAGCTCCTACAGCTGATAAACACCTTTAGTGAAATGACTGAACACAAGATTAACTAAAGAAGAAAAATCAGTAGCCCTCTTCTGTACAAGTGATGAAAGGGCTGAGGAAGAAACTCAGAGAAACAACACCTATAACAATTGCCACAAATAATAAAAAATACCTTGGGGTAACTCTAACCAAGCAAGTGAAAGATTTGTTTGATAAAAACTTCAAGCAAAAAAATTAAAGAATGTATCAGAAGAAGGAAAGATCTCCTAATGTCCATATATAGCATAGTAAAAATGGTTATCTTACTCAAAGCAACCTAAAGTTTCAATGCAATCCTCATCAAAATTCCAACACCATTCTTTAAAGATTTTGAAAGGAAACTTCATGTGATATAAACAACAATCCAGGATATCTAAAACAATCCTGTACAATGAAAAAAAATATCTAGAGGTATCACCACTCTTGGTTTTAAGCTGCACTAGAGAGCTATAGTAATAAAAGCAGCATTGGCATAAAAACAGACAAGTAGATCATTGGAATCAAGCTGAAGACCCAGATGTAAGCCCACACACCTATAGACACCTGAATTTTTATAAAGAAGCCAGAAATACAATACACAATGGGAAAAAATAGCATGCTCAACAAATGGTGCTGCCCTAACTAGGTGTCTGCACATAGAAGAATGCAAATATATCCATATCTATCACCTGGCAAAAAACTCAAGTGTAAGTGAACCAAAGACATAAAACCAAATATACTGAACCTGGTAGAAGTGAAATTGGGGAATAGCTTTAAACTCATTGGCACAGGAGACAACTTTCTGAATAGTGTAGCCACTAAGATCACAATTAATAAATGGGACCTCATAAAACTGAAAAGCTTCTGTAAGACAAAGGACACTGTCTATAGAACAAGATGGTATCTTATAGAAGGGGAAAAATCTTCACCAACTCCACATCTGAAAGAGGACTAATATCCAAAATATATAAAGAATTCAAGAAACTAGACATCAACAAACCAAATAATCCAATTAAAAATGGAATACAAGTCTAAAAATGGTGTTACCTCCAGAATTTTTTTTCATTGTACAGGATTGTTTTAGATATCCTGGTTTTTTGTTTTTTCATATGAAGTTTCCTTTCAAAATCTGTAAAGAATTATGTTGGAATTTTGATAAGGATTGCATTGAATCTCTAGGTTGATTTGAGTAAGATCGCCATTTTTAATATGCTAATCTTTCTGATATATAAACATTAGGAGATCTTTCCATCTTCTCATACATTCTTTACTTTTTTTGCTTGAAGTTTTCATCAAACAAATCTTTAACTTGCTTGGTTAGAGTTACCCCAAATTATTTTATCAATAGAAATATCACAAATGGCTGAGAAATGCTGAAAGAAATGTTCAATATCCTTATCCATCAGGGAAATGCAAATCAAAACTACTTGGAGATTCCATCTTACACCTGTCAGAATGGCTAAGATTTAAAAAAAAAAAAAAAGTGACTGCTCATACTGGAGAAGATGTGGGAGCAAGGGGAACACTCCTCCATTGCTGGTGCAAGCAAGTTCTACAACCACTATGGAAAAAAATATGGCAGTTCCTCAGAAAATTGAAAATCAATCTACTTCAAAAGCCAGCTATACCTCTTTTGAGCATATAATCAAAGGATGCTAAAATATACCATGAGGACACATGCTCAACTATGTTTGTTCATAATAGCCAGAAACTGGAAACAACCTAGATATCCCTCAACCAAAGAATGGATAAAGAAAGTGTGGTACACAATGGAGTATTACTCAGCTTTTAAGCAAAATGACATTAAAAATTTGCAGGCAAATGGACAAAACTTAAAAAAAATCACCCTGAGTTAGGTAACCCAGATCCAGAAAGACAAACATGATATGTATTCACTTATAAGTGAATATTACCTGTTAAGTAAAGGATAATTATGCTATCCACACATGATTATCTCTGGATAATCATCTACAGATGAAGAGAGGTTGAGTAACAAGAGAGGGGATGCATAGATTTCCTTGGGAATGGGAAATAGAATAGAAATTTGTGGATGGGCTCAGGGCAGGTGGGAATGGGAACAGGAGCAATGGAGGGATGCAGGAGGGGTGTTCTTGGAGAGACCAATGGAACTGGTGGTACATAGAGGGCATTATGGAAACCTACTGCTGTGGAAACTCCCTGCAATCTGTGAGAGTTACCCTTGCAGAGATTCTGAGTAATGGGGCATACAGAGCCTGAATTGGCTAACTTCTGTAACCCGGCAAGTCTTCCAGTAGTAGGACAGGAACATCAACCCAGCCACAAACCTTCAACCTACAATTTGTCGGACTGAAAAATAACCTAGGAAAATGATGATGCAGAACTTGTAGGAGGGGTCAGCCACTGACTGGTCTAGCTTGAGACTCATGTCATAAGAGAGAGCCCACACCTGACACTGCCTGGGTGGCCAGCAATCAGACAACCAGGGACTGTACAGCACTGAGACCCAGGATAGAACCTTAAAAAAAAAAAAGGTAAAAAAACCAATAAGATGAGTCCTAATGATAGACTTATAGATCAATGCCTAGCCCATTTGTCATCAGAAAGGCTCTACCCAGCAACTGATGGGAGCATATACAGAGACTCACAACCAAACTCTAGGCATAACTAGGGAATCCTGCAGAAGATGGGGAGGGATTGAGGATACCAGAAGAACATGGCCCCCAGAATCAACTAATCAGTGTTTACATGGGCTCACGCGGACTGAATAGACAATCAGGGCCTGCATGTATGTTATGCGTGTGTAGCTTAGTGTTCTTGTGGGAGTGATGAGGAATCTCTGATTCTTTTGCCTGAGCTTGGAACCCTTTTCCTCTTACTGGGTTGCCTCATCCATGCTACCTTGATATGAGGGTTTGTGTCTAGTCTTATTGTAATGTGTTATGACATATTCAATTGATATCCAGGGGAGATCTGCTTTTTTTGTATGGAAAATGGGGTAGGAGTGAATCTGGGGGAAAAGTGAGGTGAAGGGAGTGGAAGGGGAGGAGGAAGAGGAGGCTTCAGTCAGGATGTAATGTATGAGAGAATAATAAAAACATCCAAACACAGCAACAGCAAAAACTAAACAATAAATAAAAATAATAGTAATGTTTAAGAAAAAAAACTAAAGTAAAAATTAGACAATTATTCAATATAATGGGAAAGTTTTAACACAATTCTCTCAGTTAAAATACCCACAATTTGAGCAAAACTATCAACAAACTAATCTAATTGGCAGTTACAAAGCAGAATCAAAATAATCAAAATTTATCATCAGAAAAAAAATAAAATATCATATGTCTTTGGGAGTCAGGCATCAAGGAATGACCAGAGAAAGATATGAGGCAGTCAGAACACCATTGTGAAATTAATTATTAATATCTCTGAAAGACTAGGTGACTGCATTTCTAAAAATAAATACACAAGAATACCATATATAAATATTTGCACAAAGGAGAAAATTTTAAACAAATATTGAACTCTGTATAATATGCATGCTGAAGTATTTAGAAGAAAGCATGTTTCTGTCTATAAATTACTTACAAACACATAAAAGCTGTGAGTATTAGTAAAAAGAGGTATGTACAAATGAGTCAGCATGTGGTAAAAATAATAAAATAACCAGTAATAAAAATGGAGTAAGAAAGTGGATCACCAAGAACCATAAAGCTATTTTATTTTGATATTTTAAGATTGAAAAGTTAGGTAATAAATTGGAGGATGGTAGGAAAGTATATTAAAACCTTTATAAAAAATAAAATCAAACTACAACTCATTTCTATCAGAGTGTTCTATCAAATAATGGGAAAAGGAATTGTCCAGACTAAAGCAGAATAAAAATATAATAGACAACTAAATGAAAAGTACTGCTCACTTGTGAACTGATTTAAACACAATCAAATGTTTAAAGCTACAATAATTGAAGGTATCTGATCATTTATAAGATATTTTGGAGAAAAATGAATGGCATCATTGGCACAAAGATGGAGAACATGATATTCTTAAACAATGATGATTTAAAGATGATTTAAAAACTTTGAGGCAACAACCAAAGCAAAGAGATGTGATCTAGAAACTAATAACAGAAAGAATACATAATACCTGTACGTGGTCCAATGTACCAGTTGAAAGCAAAGGGGAAAAGGAAATTAACAGTTAAAACAGGGATGACTTTAAACCCAGCCAAACTGATAAATACATTTGGTGTATGTGTTCTATACAACATGGTTAAAGAGCATGTATGCAAGAGTTGATGAGGAAAACTCATGAATATGCTTGCTACAAAAAGTCAACTTAAATACAAAGTCATATGTAAACTAATAAAAAAATGGAAAGATCTGTAAAATGTGGACTCTTCTCTTTGCCCTAGGGAGTTATAATAGCTATCTTGACAGTTTTTAAAAAGAGATCTAAAAATATTGACTAGAAAAATCTTGTTGGGAGGAGAGACTCCAAAGCAAACAACACTATTACCAGTGATGAAGAGCACTGTGTCATTTTTAAAAATTGCCATAGATAAAGTAGATTTCCCAATGTGAATCAGAGAGATATAATATGAGCTGCTTTTCCAGATGACCTGAGTTCAATTGTCAGCAACCACATGGTGGCTCACAACCATTCATAACTCCAGTGCTACAAGATTTGATACCTTCTTCTGGCTTCCATGAGCACCAGGCACACGTGTGTTACATGGATACAAACACAGGCAAAACACCCATATGCATAAAATTATTTTTTAAAAAAAGCTTTTTAGGAAAAAGACATAATAATCCTATATGTACATGGACCCAATAACAAAATTTAAAATCCAGAAAGCAAAGTCTGGGAAAATAGAAATATAAATGGACAAAGCCACAGGTAAATTAGAAAATTCAGTCAACACTCCTGTACTGAGTAAGATACCCAAGATTTGAATAGCACTGTCAGGCAGCCTTTGCTAATAGACACTCATAGAACATCAAACCTAGGAATCCTCTTCTCCATACTCACTAGGTCAGACACATGCTGAACTATAAAACAAATATAAATTCAAAGCAATTAAAATCATAGAAGTTGTAGTTTCTTAACCAACATTAAAGTTAAACTAGAATTTAATTAGAAAATTCTTAAAACAGTTTCAAATTAAACAACAGACATCTATATCCCATATTGGCCTCACAAAATTACCAAGAAAATAAGAAACTACTTTGAATTCAATAAAAATAGAAGGACAGGAGATTCCACTACATGGATGAGCTGAAGTGGCTGTGGAGCTGAAAACTAAGAACTTTAAATACTTACATTAGAAAAGAACAAAATCATAACTGAATGATTGAAGAAAGCATCAGCAAACTGTGACCCTATAGTATGGCCAATTTATAAATAAAGTTTTATTGAAATGCAGCAACATCCATCCACATATGTATTGGCTGTAGGTGCTTTCATTACTACAAGGTACAAAGAAAGTTGCAACAGAAACTTTAGAACATCCATCCCAAAGTCAGAAGTATGTACTACTAGTTCCTTTCAGAAAAGGCTGCCAATACTTGATCTAAGATACCTTTTCAAGAAACCAAGATCAAAATAAATACATCAAACCCAAAGTAAGCAGCAGAAGGAAATAATGAAGATGAGCTTGGGAGAAGGTGAAAAATCAATATCTATATATTTTGAAATAAATCAATAAAATTGATAAACTTCTAGTCAGATTTGGCAAGGTAAAAAAAGAGATATAGTTCACATTCCCCATGTCAAAAATACAAACGGGAGCACCCTGACAATGTGTGACAGATGACAAGTTATTATAAGAAAAAAACTTTGTGCTGGTGACAAAAACCCAAAAGATCTTGAGTTTGATTCCCAACTCTCAATTCTTTTAAAGGGTCCCAATTGTTTTACTGAAGTCAACTTTCTTCACCATAAAAAAAAAGCAATGCCTTATAGTCAAATATAGTTAGAGACCAGTCCTACGAAAGATTTTTTTTAATAATTTTATTCAAGTGCACATTTATTATCCTACAAGGAGTCTTCTAATTCTACAACTATTCTTTCAGTCTTTCAGGATTAGTGCATTGTCTATTTCCTGGAAATGCATACTGCAGGCGGTAAGTGCAGTTTAAGTGGAAAGTGTGTCTTACTATAACTTTGAGAGCAGGCAAATGTTCAGAGCCGAATTTTTACTCTTGAACAGTGATAATGGGGGTGGGAGAAAAGAAAAAAAAATACACATCTAGCAGAGCAGGCCAGGAAAGTGTCATCAGATAGAACTGTGAGCTGTGATGAGTTAATACTTTTTAATATATTCTGGCTCTGTTTTAAAACAGCCTGTTACTTAAAAACCATTCTAATCTGGATTAGCACTCTCTCAATTACCATCTCTTGGATAAGCATGCATGTATGAAACATTTTGCAGTAGAATTACCATTTTACAGGTCCTGATGGACTAGATTTTGTCTTGTCCTATTTTTGACCATAAAAATATCTTTATTTAAATCAATCATGAAGTTGTTCAAAACTTTTAACCATCACACAGAGCTGTGGCACCTGTCACTGTCCTTGCTCCATGAGCAGATTAAGATGACCAAATAGACTGGGCGGGGTGCATTTCACTTTCAAAATTTGAGCATTCTAATGGTATTTTGTATGTGAAAAGTTTAATCAAAAAGTAGATTGCTCTAATTTGGGATATATAAGTCATAGCAAATTTAAATTGTTTTAAAAAATAATAAGCAAGGTTTTGAGTCATACAGAATGATTCATCCTTGAATTCTTGAGAGGATTAATTTAAAACCATTCCAAAGAGACAATATCTTGGCATGCCTACTCTGGGAAAGACAGAAGAGAATAATAGGAAAGGTAAGTGATTTTAGAAGGGGAAAAAGTGAAGAATGAGAGCAAGTAGAATTTCTCTAGCCAATCAGAGCAGGGAAATAAGGTGCAAGATGGGAACTAGCCTTGTGAGCTTCGGGGGGAAGTCATCTTCCTGCCTGCTTTACATTCCCATCTGTCTTCCTCTTCCATTTCCTTCTTGCTGGATCTTTAAAGGAAAGTAGACACTCATATTGTTCACAGTCTAGGGAGTAGGTAGGCCTCAGATTTTGTGACCCAACTTTCAAAGGTAAAAAATTCAAAGTCATGGCTTTATCTTCTATCTCATTTCCAAAAGAGCACAGAAAAAGTAACCTCTGTTTCAGCACAGAAGAGACTCTGCCATCTCTTTTCCTTGCATCACCTAATTGTTACCTGATCCTTCACAGATCTTCATGAAAGCTGCACTAATGTGTGGGGTGTTGGGAGCACTTGATCTGTCTCTTCCATGGTGCTCATTTGTCAAATATTTGATGGCCTTTCGGAGATATAGTGTCCGGATGTAGAATTCTGCTTTATCAACATCCCCACATGACTCCTTCATTGATTCACTGACTATAACATTACTAAGAGTTCAGGGAAGTATATTGGAGTGTTTCCATAAAGTTGGAGGTAAAGTTATTTGACCAGATAACAAAAAGTTGTTTCCTTTGCTCTGCCATACCCAGCCCATTTCTAGGTCTCAACACTTGACCAAGGGAAGGTAGAAGGTGTCTCATGAGCCAAGATGATATTTAGGTATCCCTGGGTAATAAAAGGATCCCTTGTAGATTGCTTGTGAAGGTATCACAATATCTTAAAATAAAGATAAACCCTGAAGTTTTAACAACTGGCTGAAAAATGTCTTAATATATAGTGAGCCATAGCAGCAAAAAGATCCAGAAGAAATCTCGAAGATAAAACCATAAGATGTGGAAAGCCATGCACTTTGTTCTTAGAAATTTTGCCTTGTTGTTTTAGCTTATCATTGATACTTGAAAAATTGCTCTTTTATTTATTACAATATGATATTTGTATATGAATCCATGAGTACAAGTACCCATTCATGAAGATGACGACGATCAGCTAAAAGGCTTCTGGCTTCTATTTTTATATTCTGGCTCCTTTCCCCAAATACTTGCAATCCTTCTCTTAAATTATGCCTCTAAACCACAAATTGTGTTAGATAGAACAGGTCCTACAGGGCTTAACAGCCTCCCTAATCATGACCTTATCCAGTTCCCCAACCCCAAACTTTCTGATTTGCAGCAAGCAACTGGTACAATAACACTGATAGAATTGCAATAAGTGATACAGATATCACTGAGAAACTCCACTCAGGCCAAACCTTACTGCCTGGAAGAATTTTTCCTAGAAGGGAAAACAAGACAAACAAACAAACAAAATGATTATTCAAAAGAAAAACACTCTCAAATAGCATTTATAATAACAGTCATTTTCAAAAGACTGCAAATTTGGGAGAAACCAACTGATTTGGTGTAACAGTCTCTTCCGGGGACCCCAGAGAATTAAGTTTGTCTTCTTTGTGTAGGATTTTATTGAAAATAATACTGGAAAAGGCTAGAACTACCTCTAGGCCACACAGAAGCAGGGAACTTCCTGTTCAAAGAGTTCACAGTGACCTATCCTAAAAGGCAACCTGAGACAGAAGCAGAGCCACAACAGAAGTTCTAAGAGACCTGACAGGAAAATAGGCCTGCACAGTTCTTTCAATAATAAGCCAGAGATATATGTAGAATTCGCATCATCACAGTATTTCTTTCACATTGGGCTGCCACCTAAATCGAGAGTCCCAGTTAACTTAGATTTACACGGAGACTAATATGCATACCTGTTTGTGTGTGTGTGTGTGTGTGTGTGTGTGTGTGTGGTTTTACATTTTGTTTTTAGATATGGTTCCTTTATATAATAACCCCAGTTCACCTGGGACTCACTTTGTAGACCAGGCTGGCCTCCAACTCACAGAGATCCTCCGAGAATGCTGGAATTAAAGGCGTGTGCCACCACCACTACCAGCTCGTTTTTAATGCATGTATGTCCAGTGTTGTATTGGTGACACATGAAGACTAAAAACATATTCATTATTTACCTAAAACTTGATTTACCTGGGTCTGTGTTTTGTTTATTAAATTTGAGAGCCTGATATATCTTTCAAAATTATCTACAAATGGCCTTGGCTCACGTTTTGTCTCTGTTGTTGTATTGTTTTGTTTTGTTTCGTTTTGTTTTACCATCAGCCAATCTCAAGCAAGTCCTCTGAACTCCAGATCCCTAAAATCAAGTTCTTATTTAAGATAGCTTCTTAGTGTCTATTGCACATTTAAAACTCAGTTGAATTAATCAACTCGTTTAGTTCACAACCTAGCTCCTGCTATCTGACAAAAGTCCTCTCCTCTCCCCCTACACTGGATTCCCCTGCAGTCGACCTCACCCCTGAAATGTCCATCGCTTGAGTCAAATAATGTCCACCTAATCTTACCTTACGCTGCCACTTCAAATTCTATGTATTTTTGTATAACTTAAATGAATCAGAAATGTTCATGGTCTTGCATCTTTAAGTCTGAGGCTAGACAAAAGCCTTGGGCAGTTCAGATGATGATGAAATAAGCCCTAAGGGTTCCCACACAGTTTCTCCTAGGCCAGAGATATCTCTTTCTTGGAATCAGAAAAGCTCTTGCCACATTTGTGCCTATCAACCAATAAATGACTGTGCCTAAAGAGGGCAAAGGTGGTAACAGCTTTTGCAGTTTTAAGCTCAGCTCAAGGTTTTCACTTTCTCTTGCAAAAATGCCTCATTGAGTTTTCTAAACTGCTAACTGCTGGCTGGGGAAAAACATCTTAGTACCTGATACTCTCAGTCCCATCCCTGTTATTAAAAGAAATGTTTCACTCTGTACTTTTAAAGTGATGCCATGGAACTTTCTGGACTCTCGATAAATTTTTGTTGACCAAAGGACAAAGAAATGGTATGTTATCAGAAGAGAATGCATAAGGTGGAGCCCTGCAGGATCCCAAGACCTTTCCTGCTCGTGCTTTGTTTGGTATGAACAAGAAGTAGTGCAGATGCCATGAGGCCTCATCTTATCAACAACAGGGCATCTAAGAGTCACACAGCCAGAAAAGCCCTTTTAAGCAATCTAGTAAAGACCAGTGAGTACTTTTTTCTATTATTCTACCAGCTGTTTTGACTTTGGAATTCTCAAAGAGAAACAGTCATCTCTTCTGAGACTCCAGGCCACCTCAAAGGTGACAGAGTTGCTACAGAGGATCAACCAAATCAGAAAGGGTCAGCTGCTTTACTATGCTTTTGTATATTCAGGGTCCTAGACCTGGCAGGAAGTAGAGCCGGCTTGGAAGCTGGTGCTTTCTGTCACATCGTCTCACTGTGTCATCATGCCAAGAACAACATTCCATATAAGATGCCGACAATGTCAAGCACACATTTGTAAATGGCCAGTAAGATTCATGACATAACTTACAAAAAGAGGCTAGAAACCATTTGAGAAACAATTTAATTTGGAGAGAAACCTACCTGGAATTTTGTTATCAAAACACCGAAGAGGGCTTGGAGCCATGGTTCAGTGGCTAAGAGCACAGGCTGAGCTTACAGAGGACTCAGGATCATTTCCAGCACCCACATAGTGGCTTGTACCCACCAATTATCACTTCAGTTCAAGAGGATCTAACACCATCTTCTGGCCTCCTCAGGCACCAGTCAGGCATATGATATACACAGACATGAACATGCACACATAAATGCATACATGCAGACATATGTTCATACACATAAAATAAAAATAGATAAATCTAAAATATTTATCAAAGAATTGTATAAAACCTAGAATAAATAATGCTTTGTACCATTATTAACAGATAAAATTTGCACTGCTTATGTGGGATACAAACAGGATTTATGCTTCCCAAAAAATCTGAAAATAATTGCATTGAATAGAAAAGTTGGTTATAAAAGTTCGACTTTAACAAGTTTGCCACTATTTTGACATATTAATTCCATATTTTGCATTTTCTCTGGCATCTCAGTTTTTAAGAAAACAACCAAATTTGAGTGGAATATATTGTATGGAATATATATTTATATACACTTAAATATATATGTGTACATATATATTTTTATTTTAGTGTCAAAGTTTCCATGCCTTGTCAAGAACATAGTAGAACATATGTTATTATGTTGCTGTGCCTTAGTTTCTCAAACTTTCTAAAAAATTCTGTTATTGAACAAAACATCTCTCAAGCATACATAGAAAAGTATAATTAGTTCTGTGTCTTAAAGAATATTCTTCCAAATAAAAAACATAACTTGGTTAACCTAGAGAGATAGATTCTCAGGTAGCCAGTCAAAACTGTGATGCTTCAAAGGCAGCCTTTTGGGTTTTGTAGTTTGGGTTGGTAAGTTCTATTCAGTTGTCAGGAGCACACATTTAATGTCCTAGTTAACAGAGTTCACTCATTCTCTAGGAAGACTTCCCCACAGTCAGTTCTGTTCCCATCGATGCATTTTCTAAATTCCAACTTTCCCAATTGTCTTCCTGGCTGCATTAGAGTAACTGCTTTCCCAGAGATGGGTGGAATGTTTTCATCCTCCAATTTTATCACTTAATTCTTTCCAATTATCGCTTTTTAACTTGAATATTGTACTTGGTAATTCTCTCAGGCCATCTGAAATCTGTATATGACAGCAATCATACTATTCAAAACATTCTCTTGCACATGTCACCACGAGGAAAACTACCCACCCTGAGTATAGCTATTAATGTCAAACAGATTGTCATCTGAAGAAAAAAAAAAAAGCATCAAAATCAGCTTCGGACAAAGTACTGCTCTATGGAAAAACACCAGTTTTTGTGTGCAAATGTCTTCAATGTCTGATTTTTAAAAAAATTAAAGACTGAGTTAGGGAGAAATTTGTCACTGTTCTCTGTAATTCAGGGCAACACATATATAGTTTCAGAGCTAAAGATTTCTAGTCAGAGCAGACTATGATTTTTTTTTTCAAACCAAAGATGCATTTGCCCCAGTTTCTAGTAAACACTGTAAAAGAACCGTTTGGATTCTAGCTCCGGTCGAGGGCTCTATTTAGCCTATCGCAGCACAGACCTGTTATAAACGCTGGGACGCCTGCCATAACCCCCTCCCCCTTCCGGAAACTGAGTAAAAACCATACCTCGAAAGCAACGTGCTTTGCAAGCTACGCAGACTTAAGCCCCCTTTCCTGCCACCCAAGATTGGCACCAACGGCCTTCGGAATATATTTCACCTCCTAAAACTCAGAGTAAGTTGCCACCTCCTCCCCCACCGTGCGCCCATCCTTGTGCGTCTCTCTAGGGCTCCTCTGGGAGCCACCCCCAGAGCGCACCTGCACTCCTCCAGGTCCCTGCAGTGTTGAAGTAGTGCCACCCAGCTCCCAGCCTAGCACGCACCTACAAATGCTCCCCTACTCCCTCTGCTGCAAACTGCCCTCAAATTAATCATCCATCTCAGCCCCTTTCTCCAAACTCCACACCCCTGTCTCCCCCTGCCCCCGCCAACGATTCAGTCCCCCAAACACCTGTACACCCACCCCCTTCAACTGCCAGACATCAGGTGCCCACGCTGCGCCCTGCCCTGCGCCCCCTCAGCCCGACTGCCGTCTCCTCCTTGACTTACAGGACGGCCACCTGGCTCAGAGTACCTTCTGTCACCCTTGCTCACCAGCAGACGGCCCCCCACTACCCTCCCCACCAGCAACAAGAAGAGACACCCACAGTACCTGCCGCGAGCTTGGCGGCCAGGGCCACCAGCAGGAGGACCAGGCTCGGTGCGGAGCCGAGCGCTGGGGTCATGGCCACCAAGCGACCGAACAGGGCTGCAGAGCCCCAGAGCGCAGCTGGGCGACCCGGCGGCGCGGGCCGCTTTGAAGTTCCCGGGGCGCGGGAGGGGAGCGCAGCCGCGACACCCTTCGGAAGTGCGCGGTTGGCTCTAGTGGCAGCGGGCGCTCCCCTCCGCCGCCTCCCCCATCCCACGCCCCCCGCCGCTGGCGACACGCCGCTCCTGCCACTGGCCCCGCGGGCTGCCTCGAGGGACAGGGCCCGCCCCTGCCGCGCCTCCGCGGGCACCGCTGCCAGCCACCCGCCCGAGGGCGGGGCAGGAGACCGAAGGCGGAGGAGTGGCGGGGAGGTGACACCTCTCGTGGGCGCAGAGTAGCAGGCCGCACCAGGTCCCCGAGATTAGCTTCTCCTTGTGGGGGTGGGAGGGGGGGCAGGAGAGCAAAGCCCGGCTGAGACTTTGGAGACACGTAGGACGGCAGCAGATGCTTTCTCTACATTCTCCTACAGAAGATCCACCTTTCTAGATTTTTCCCCATTCGTTTATTCGTCCAGTATCCCTAAATGTAACTAGCCTGCGCCCTGGGAATACCCTTGACCATTCCCACAGGCTTGTCCCACCGTGGCATCCCAGCTTTTCATCAGTGAGAGCGCACCCCCTCTGCAGATCCCTGGAAATGACCTCCAGCACCACTGCCTTTGGACCTACAGCTTGGCTTTACCAAACTCTATACTTTCATGCCTTCATCTGAAGACTTCCTGTGCCCTAAAAATGACAGGACAAAGCTGAGCCAAGTTGGTATGGCCATCTATAATGAGTGATGGAAGTAAAGGGCCAGATTTGTAGATCGTATCTCTAAACTTAAAACTTTAGCAACTGGGGGAGAGAGATAATTAGACACAGAGGAGGAGGAAAAGAATTACTCAAATCATAGAAAACCGGTTGAGCATTGTTTAACACCCCCACCCTCCTGCATGGGCTTACTGTCAAATGCTGCCCTTCCCAACTAGATCAGGATCCAAAATATAAGGGTAGCCATTACCAATTCAATAGAAACAAAGCTAAACTCAACTTACCTATGCAGCCTGAATATAAATGTTAATGGGGTTGTTTTCACCGGAATAACACACACAACCAATAGTACAACTCAGGTGCTATCACTGATGTCAGAAGGTTCCTTGAGCGATTGAGTCATATAAATGAATTGCTTTCGAGTAACGTACTTCTTCACCTATCTTAGCACTAAATAACAAACGTTTCCTTTTTGATTGGTTGGTTGGTTTTGTTGTTTTTCTGAAGCCTAGGGAAACTCTGAGATAAGGTGGCTTCACCGGTGAAGGATGATGGCACTGTTGGAGGCGGGATGCGTGATGGACTTGGAAGCACGAGAGTGGTGGTTGGGGGAACTTTGGTACCGCCACGGAGGATGAATCAAAACACCCCTAAATATAAAAAGACTTCGTCCTCATTTCATCCTAGATCCATACAAAACAAACAACAAGAAAAAATGGAGACGTGGTACACATTTGAGACCTTCCAGACACCCACAGCAGACATTTTTTAAAACAGGCAAGAAAAGGGCACATATATTTTGGCTTTGTGTTGGCCCACAGCTGGATTATGAGTCGGTACTTGAGCAGAACTGAGCCCTCTCAGCTTTAGAACAGACCAGATCAAAAATAACAGTATGCCAGTGTTGCTGAAGCCAAGTCTGGAACAAAAGCCAGGTGTTTGTTCCCAAATATTTGTCTTTTATATAGAAAGCCCCTCTGCAAGTTAGAATGCTCTTGTTTTATAGGAAAACAAGGGGGTTTTTTTATGACAAGTCTGATGTTAAATAACTCTAACACTGCAAACAAACTCTGGTTTTCTCTCAGTCTGATGGTACACTGTCAATATGGTCTCTACAAACAGCAGGTGGATATTGAGTGCTTGCAAAGTGTCCAGAGCCAATCGACATGTTCCATAAGTATAAAATCCATGCCATGTTGCAAAGACTTAGTGCAAAAGTGATCATGTAAGATGCATTATAAGTATATAAATTTATGTTGTTTTACAAGTCAAAATTATATTTTGGGCAGTTGGAATAAATACATCAGAACTTATGTGGCAGTGGTTTCATAAGACTACAAAGAGAAACAAACAAAACCAAATCTGTTTCCAGATGACATCAATCCATCAGAAAATTGCAGCACAGAACAGAATATACACTTTTAAAATGTTTTGTTATATCCATTTATTTACTCGTGTGTGTGTGTGTGTGTGTGTGTGTGTGTGTGTGTGTGTGTGTGTGTGTTCCAGAGCATGCCTGTGGAGATCAGAGGACAAACTGAAAGTTTCAGTTTTCTTTCTCAACTAAGTAGGTCACAGGAACTTAACTCAGGCCTTCTATCAGGCTTAGCAGCAAATGCTGAACTGTCTCACCAGCCCCAAAATCTCACTTTTGATGGGATATTAGTGTGAAAAATAAAACCTACCACACTGTAAGTCACATACAATTGTGCACGCCATATAATACTTATAACAATAAATGATTTCCCTGGTTTACATATTTACTATATTATACTTCTATACATTTTCAGTGTGCATTCCTTCCACTTAAATATATTTATATCCATATGTAAGTTACCTGCATCTGACAGGCTCTTCAAGAGGAATCCAGAAGAAGACATTGTTATAACAGAATATGGCAGCTTTCAGAACGAATTGACCATGAAGCCCATCCACAGGAACTGACTATAAATACTGAAGGAAGTAATTAACAATGATAATAATCTTGACTCCATCTAGGTTTTGTATCTTAGTTTTAACAACAGCCACAACAAAAGATTAAAAAATAAAACTGGATGATCTGAATCTGATCCCTAAGACCCACATAGTGGAAGAAGTAAACCAACTTCCAACATTTGTCCTCAGACCTCCACATACACTCCTTGCCCTCCATGAATGGAGAGATGCATGATGATAGATTGGTTGATTGACTGATGATAGATAGATGTAATAAAATATTTTAAGAAAAATAAAATGCTAAATAGACTAAAACCTACATAATAAGGTATAAAGAAAGACTGTAATATGTTTTAACCTAACTGACATTACAAACAAGTAGAGAAGTTTCCCAAAAATTAAGGTTATACTAAACTGAGTTAAATTCATTACTGAAGGAAAAACAATATTTTTAATTTTTTTACAAGTAAGTTAGTACATAGCAAGATTTTTATGTCTTTTAGTTCACTCACTGTTGACTTACAAGTAGCTTGGAACAACCCACACTTCTTGCCTAGATCAATTTTTTTTTCTAGGTGAGGGTCCCATGCACTGTATTTCACAATGACTTTCCTATATTTAGATATAGTTAGACACAAAAGCATTTAGCATTCTGACATAGCTGCCTAGAGATTCAGTTCAGAAACATTCTGTGTAGTCTGTATCATAGGAGCAAAGGTTATACCAGATAATATAGGTGTGGAGGAGGCCACACTAAGTTCAGGTAAATATACTCTTTGGTGACTCCACAACAAAAAAAATTACCCAGTGACTCATTCTTTCATAAGGCCATCTATTACTATATATTATAAAAATTGGTGTCACATATACCTTTTTACTTTTTAATCTGTGCTGTTTTGCATAAGTGTCCCCAGCGGTTCCTGTGGTAAAAGCTTGGTTGTTATCTGTACTGCTATTGGCATATGGGAGTGGCTGGATAAAGCAGAGCCTCTGAAGGAGTCAAGAGATCTTTAAACCATGGGGATATAGTCTGGAGAAATTAAGGGAGAGCAGAGACCTTCCTCTTTCTCTCTTTTTTACCTCCCATTCATGAGGTAAGCAGTTTCATTCTGCTATTTTCTCACATCTTAATGTACTACACAGTTTTAGAGCAACAGGGCAAACAGGTAGTACTTTGAACCCTAAACATGTGAGTTCAAATAGAACTTCTCAGGGCTGACAGGATGACTCCATCCCTAGATAGCCTGCCATGGAATAAAGAGGACCTGTTTCAGATCCTAAGCACCCACATCAAGCATACATCTACAACCCCAGAACTTTGAAAGTAGACAAAGGTGGATCAAAAGAAGCTCACTGGCCAGCAAATATAGTTGAATTGATGAAATCTGGGTTTAATGAGAGACTTGTCTTAAAAAAAAAAAAAGAGCTGCTGAGAAATAAAGACACTCAGTGTTGACCTATAGCTTCCATATGTGCACAATTACACACACATAAGAACATGTGCACATAACCACATAACACTAATACACACACACACACCACACACACACACACACACACACACACACACACACACACTCACACACGGTTTCTCTTTAGAATTTGATTAGCTCAGGTTTTTCACTATTTGATAGAAATATCTGTGTGTGTGTGTGTCTGTACCTTATGTGTGATTTCACAGAGACCAGAAGAAGGCACTGCTTGTCATTTTCTGTCATTTTACACCTTATTCTCTTGATACAATGTCTCTTCCTGAACATGAAGCTTACCCTCCCACCCACCACCACATGCCCACCCCCATTTGATGGATGTCCAGCAAACACAGAAATCATGTCTCTGTTACGGAATTTTGCTTTAACTATGTAAAGATGTGTTACATTTCTTTATGTTACAGAATATTACTTTAACTATGTAAAAGTATGTTACATTTGTTTAATGATGTAAAGATTTATTGCTTTGCCTGCCTAAGGCTCATGATTACTCTAATAAAAAGCTGAATAGCTAATAGGTAGGCAGTAGAGGGTATGAGGGGCTGGCAGGCAGAGAGAATAAGGAGAAGAAGAAATCTGGGCTAAAGAGAGCTGGAAGAAAGAAGGAGGAAAAAGGGAGGGAGATACTCAGGGCCAGACAGACAGACAGAAACTAGGACAGACAGAACAAAGGAAAGGTAAAAAGCCCCAAGGCAAAATGTAGATGAAATGAAACAGGTTAAATTAAGTTGTAAGAGCTACTAGGACAAACATAAGCTAAGGCTGAGCATTTATAATAGTAAGTCTCTGTGTCTTCTACTCAGTCCTGGAGTTACAGGTGTGTGCAGCCATGACCTGCTTTTTTAGCTGGATGCTGAGACCTAAACAAAAGCTCTCATGATTGCAAAACTAAGCATTGCTACCCACCGAGCAAACTCCTCAGCCCTTAAAGGGACTGGACATGGTGTACTTACCAGACTTTTCACTTTACATATGAGACTCACAATCTCTCTTTTGAACAGTGTTGGCTTAAAGAATTCTCATGACATGGCGGGGTGGCTTACCTTGTCTTAAGAACAGCATGTATTTAAAACTAAAGCTAAAAGAACAGAAAATATGTTTCCAGTCAACATATGGTCAGACAAGGAAATTTGTGTACAAAGTTTCATGATGCAATCTTTGATTAGAGTGTCAAGAATTTCCGTTCTTGGGCTGGTGGTATGGCTCAGCAGTTGAGAACACATAATGATCTTTTAGAGGACCTAAGTTTGGTTCCCAGCACCTACATTAAACAGTTCATAACCACCTGTAACTCCAGGTTACATACACACATATCTACATAATTTTTAAAAATTAATCTTTAAAAATTAAGGCTTAATTTTTAAAATTATTCTAAATTAGGTGTTTAAAGACCATATTTTCTATCTTTTGTGAGTATTCAGTGTCAATATCATGAAAACTCTGAAGTAAAAAATAAACGAATGTAAATAAATTGAATCCCTGAAGCTGGCAGATCATAAATTTGCCAATGACAAATGCTCTCAATATATCAGAGTCCTTAATACTATATTTACAGAAACTGAGAGATCTTATGACATTTTCCAATACATACATACACACACACACACACACACACACACACACACACACTCCCACATGCACTCAGCACTCACTAAACTAGAACACATCTTTAGGGGGGAAATGCCAGCATAATCTGCTGGGGGAGTATGCTTTTGTACACTGTAAATATTTATCACTATAAATAATGGTTTAATAAAATGCTGATTGGTCTAGGAACTAGGGGCAGGGCAACCATTAGGAGACTTCTGGGAAGCAGAAGAGCAGAGTGACAGATGACATCAAGATGCAGAGGAAGCCAGATGAGAATGTTGCACTGAGTAAAAAGGTACCAGGCCATGTGGCTAAACATAAATAGAATCATGGATTAGTTTAAGAGTTATCAAGTAATAAGCCTGAGACATAGACCAGTTTGTAATTAATATAAAACTTCTTGTGTTTCTTTGGGACTAAGCAGCTGGAGGACTGTGGATGTGGACCACAGGGCTAGGTTGGGCCAGAAACTTGAGACTACAATAATCTTTTAAAATTTTTTTTTTTATGTTTGAGACAAGAACTCACTGTTTAGCTAAGGCTAGCCTTGGGTTGATTTCCTTGCCTCCATCTCCTGGGTAATGGAATCATAAGCATATGCCACTACACCAGCTTAAATAATATTAATAATAAAATCAAGTCCGCTTCATAGTGTATGAGCTGCTCCTGTGATTTAATATAAACAACGGAAATCTATAACTGTCGTGATAAATATGTCTTTCATATTTTTGTACATAACAAAATATTTTACATGCAAGACTTTTAAATTCCAACAGAAAGAAATTTACATGCAAATATGTTTCTCAAGATTTAACATCTCCCCTCCTTTAATCATCTACTTGTACATATCCATTGCCATAGCAACTCACTACTATAACTCCCAAATTCTCATAACCAAAAGAAAACAAATAATTAAGGGGTTCATAACCCCTCACTCAACAGACATTGAGTAAATCTTATGTAAGCAAGAAAAGCAAGCATCGGGATGTTAAAACACAGAAATATAACATGTATCTTCTAAATGAGTAAGGAAGACAATCAGGTGTGATGCCTGAATATGAAGACTGTTTACTTGGGTATTGTTTAGGAACTTTTACCATACAAACTTATTATTGTTATCCATTCCAGAAGCTCTGATGTTGTTTATCTTTATTTTTCATTTCTTCTTTCATCATTATCTTGCCCTGAAGTGAGAAGATAAAGAGTAAGCACCCTAGCAGAACCTGCTAGCCATTGTCAAGGCCTACTCTTTTGATTTACTGCAATTTTCCTTCATGAAAGCCCTATGACCCTGACAGAAATGTATGGTCCGGTCATCTTCATTTATATCATATTTTAATTGGAGCAATCTCTGAACTGAGAACATTCTATAAAAATTCTCAAAGTTCTCCTTCAAAGACCATACCACACAAGAGTACCCAGGGCTGCTAGAGTAGCTTGAATTTCATAAAGAAGAAGAATACATATAAAACCTTCTGCAGACACAGGTGATGAAAAGATATCAAACAATCTCTTAGCTCAGCTGCTCCTCAGGGCTTTAACTTTATCTTTAGCATGGACATTTTCTGTTTGCCCTGCCATCTATAGGCCACACTCCCTCACTGATTTCCATATTCTCATATTCCATTGGCTGTGCTCTTTTTCAGTCAGTCAGACTGTTTGAGCTTCTACAGACCAAATCTCTGTACTGTGCTGACTAGGTCCACTCAGCCTGAGCCCTGTGAGCAGCAGGTGGGAGATTCAGTTCTCGAGAAGCAAGCCATCAGCACTTAGATCATTTCCTTAGAGTGGATCTGTAATGACACTCTACACAAGCCAGGTCACAGAGAGGTAAGAGTTAGATGACTCAGTACAAACCTACCACTTTCTGGGAAATGAGCTCAAAAAGAACAAAGTTATTAAAATCCCAGGCAAAAACAACATTAGGATTCTGATTATCTTGACTCAAGTAAAGAAGTGGTTAAAAGCTTCACTGAGAAAGTGGTAGCCACCAGCCATTAATGGTCATTGAGTACTTAACCTATGACATCTGATTGATATGTACTGTATAGGTTAAATACATACCCTACTTCAAAGATCTAACACAGAAGAAATGTTTAGGAATTTGTCAATAATTTTACATTAATTGCATGCTGAAGTGATATTTTATGTGCTAGGTTAAATTCAATATTAAAAATAACTATATATCAATGCAGCTAGCTAGAAATTCAGATTGCATTTATAAGTCTCCTTTTATTTTCATGGAAAAAGCATTATTCCAAGAAATCTCTATTGGATATCAAAGGTTGCTTTTCCTATGACTGGTCTGTGTGAACAGAAGAGCCAGACGTTTTCCGTGGGCACATTGCTTCAACTTCCGTTCTCTTGACTCCTTTTCTTCCTCCATGCTGACACATAAGTAATCAACAATAAGTTGCAGTTACACTTCTTTTGTGTTGTCCTTGTCATTCCTGCTGTTGTTTCCACATTCTCATCTCTGAGTAATTTCATACCTGAGTTGTCATAATTAGCTATTAAATCATATCTGTCACTTCACATTATCCCCATCTTAATTCGTCCTCAGGGTACAACCAAAACAGTGTGGTTAGGATTATGTCCCCATTGCCCTGGCATCCTCATTCGTCATCTGTGTCTATAGACTTAAGGCTAACTTCTGTAGCACACCAGCTCCCAGCTTTCTGGTATCATGATCTCTATATGATCTTTATAAAGGTCCTAAAGCACTCATATTTAACTGGGTTATGTCTCTTAGCATTCCCTATACTGAAAATTAAAATAGAAAGATTCCTAAAACACAAGCACATGAGAGTAGGTGTTCTACTATCCTTCAGATCAAAAACAATATTACATGTCTGGAAGCCTCTGATGATACCCAGCATGCACTTGTGGGTGACAGAAAGCAAGAAAGGCAAAAGTCTTGTTTATGTCATTTATAGAAGTCATTTCCACCAGGGATGCTGTGAAGTACTAGAGCTCCCTCAAGGTTCCTTTGGCCATTCCTTGGGGATTGTTACTCCAGCAGTCCTGGGTACTCTCATCCACTCCCCTCAGTGTAAGTTTTACATGTTCTGGCTGCCAAATCAGCCTCTAGGCCTCCAAATCCCCAGTCTGTGTGTCTTACTAAGATCTCTACCTATATAGTCCAAATGCAACCCAAATCATAAGGTGTAAGCATGCTGCTGGTCCCTCCAGCAGTCAGAACTTTCTCCTTGACCTTCGACCTCAGTAGTCATTTTGACACAAGGCATATTATTTTACTTTGTCTTTTTCTCTTCCCTTAGCCTCATCATTCATATCTAATTAACAACACTTAATAGCTGCTTAATAAGTATTTGTTGAATGAATGAGTACATAACATTTAGGTTTACCATCCATATTACCCCACACCAACTTTTCCTGGCATATGTCTACCTTTCTCTTTGCTCCTCACACACAAGTACAGTATGTGTTGAGCCAAGGAGTGAATTCAACAGCAGTGACATTTTATAACTAAAGATTAACGGCTTTGCCCCCAAATTGCCAAACCTAAGGCATTTGTGTAAAGTACAGGAAATGTGAGGGAATGGGAAAGTTGAGTAAACTCACAGTGACGACGTCAAAGCATCCTCTGGCTCCCACCTAAGGTAAACTGCAGTTCACATCAGTCAAGGCTGACAGGTGTGTACAGAGGGAGCAAAATTTTATAATTAAAAGCGGAAATTCAATTTATTAAACAATCTGATTTGGTCATATCTCAAGAATGACCAAGAGTCAGCTACGTGAACAAAAACAATGCAACATTCTTCTGTATAATTGTTCCTGCAGGGGCTGGAGACATGGCTGGGCAGTTAAGAGCACTTACAGCTCTTGCAGAGGTTGTAAGTTCAGTAGCCAATACCTGAAGGGCAGCTCACATCCTGTAACTCCACTTCCGAGGATTTGGATGTGCTTTTCTGACCTCTAAGAGCACCAAGTGCACATATGGTACACATACATACATCATACAAATGACCATACCCACAAAATAGAAATAAACATATCTTTAAAAGAGTTTAATGTCTTTGGGAAAGTTACTACCCTGGTTCTACACTGGTAAAAATAACACACTTTATATTATCAAGTGTTTGTGCTGAGACCTTTTCAGTGACCGCCTATGGTTTTAGTCACCCTCACTATGGACCAAAGGGAAGTTGAGAGACTGAAATGACTGGCTTTTATGAAGATATTCAGAAGAGAATAGACAGGAAATTCTCTCAAAGTAGAATTAATGTTTGATGATGTTAAAGATAAGCTGGATTCCATAATCCCAGGAGGAGTCTAGTGTCATTTCTTCAGAACTGAAAAACTTAATGAGTCCTTTTAAGTCACAGACAGAAACTGAGGGTTCAGATCTTTTATAACCCTTACTTAATCATAATTTTGCCACATTTTGTATTCAGTGAGAAAATAAGAAAATGTACCTTGTTTTTTAATGGAGTGCTTTCAGACTATTAAGCAATTATAATTAGTTACTATTAAAACCATCACAAATGGGAATAATAATATTTTGCCACACACAAAACCTTTGATAATTAGGTAAGATTAGGGAAGTCTTAGTTTATTAAATTTTTTCTCATAGCATACAAAGTAATGGGTTTCATTATGACATTTTCATACACGTGTCACTCTTACTCTGCTTATATTCACTTTCTCACAGAGAAGTCTTTTTAGACTGAAAAAAATAGACATTGAACAAATACATAAAAGAGACTCACAATAATTTAT
The DNA here is from genome assembly GCA_004025045.1 of Sigmodon hispidus. Taxonomy (NCBI): domain Eukaryota; kingdom Metazoa; phylum Chordata; class Mammalia; order Rodentia; family Cricetidae; genus Sigmodon; species Sigmodon hispidus. The sequence goes on from PVIH01011372.1 coordinate 64,642, forward strand.
ATGAATAAAGAGTAGACTATTATGCATAATTAAACTTCCCAAATATTTGAGTATGCTGCCATAAATAAAGACATTGGAGTTTTCCTCTCTGCCAGGGTGACATCTTGGTCCATTTTCTAGGACTATGACTTCATGACACATTTAGAAGCTTAGTCCTGCTTCCTCCTGCTGTGATAAAACACCCTGACACAAGAATCCCAGATAGATTTGGCTCACAACTCCAGGCTATATTTCATAATGGGGCAGGGGAGCCAAGTCAAGAGGAATTTGAAGTAGCTAGTTACCACATGTCCTTAGTCAGGAGCAGAAAGTGGTAATTCATATGACATGCTCTCAACCCATTCATTTTCTCCATACTTTCCAGAATCCCCTGAGTGAGGAATAGTGCCATTCACAGTGGGCAAGTCTTCTCAGCGCAAGTCACAAACAAATAAATAATTTCTCATGCCTTTGACATTTGAGCACACACACATAAAATCTAAATAAATAAATAAATATTTTACATGCTAATAAATTGGACTTTGGGCAGTCAATTTGCTACATATAAAGTTTGTGGGACACATTTCAACTACAACAGTTAGGAATTTTATGAGCAAATACAAATTGTCATGTGTGGCATATTAAGTCACATATTGTGTTTATTTTCTTTTATATTTCTGTCACCTTTTTGCACAGGAGTCTTACAGATACTTAGTACTCTATATATCTTACCATCCTCCCCCCATAAAATGCATGTATTCTAAAAGAATTTTCAACAACAATTACTTCCTGGCCTCTCCAAGAAAGGTAAATCGTTCTTACAATCAGAAATACTACTTAAAAGTCAGAATTTCAAGTAACAACCAATTCATTGGGGAAAATTCAAAGACTGTACAAAAACATGAAATCCCTGTCAAAAATTCTTAAAAGCTACCTGTAAGAAGACTCAAATCTGCTTTACCTAAGTCAAATATCTTTTAAAGTCTCAGTGGTCACATTATTACCCATCTAGGTAGAGGTTGAGAGCAACGCCTCTTAGAAATCAACTCTCTGGTCTTCATGTGGGCCCAGAGAGTAAGGATATACCATGAAGTAATGCAAGTAGAAGAAATTCCACTCAGAATTTCAATTCTAGAGAGTGAGCGTGGAGCACAACTGTTCTCAAATTCCCGGTACTTCTCCCACAATGGTTGGGCATTTAAACTGCCATCAGTAAAAACTCAGAGATAATAAAAAGAGACTCTACAAAAAGGGAACATACAGCCAGGCAATCCAGTTCATAAAACTTCATTTATCAGCACTTCATCTTGTGTTCTCCTAGAAGCATTACATGTTCCCCAGCTTAAAGCTCATTTTTCTGTGGACTTCGTGCCAAAGACCACTTTAGCCAGAGGGAAAAACTGATTCCCAAGAGTAGCAGGCATTCCTTCTTGTCTTCCTCAAATCCACCTCCTGTTTCCCACTAATCACCCTCTTACACTAGTGACTGACTCTGGGAACAGCTAACTCTCTGGTGAGACCCCTCACTCTGAGACCAGTCACACACGATGACTCTAACTTTCCTCAGAAGAGCCCTATCGCGAAGCAAGGGAAAACCGGCACCAAAGAAGGCATGGGTCTATACTCGCATTCTACACACAGCCATCTCCAATCCCATATGTGACCCTGATCTCTTAGCAGATGACAATAAAGTCTGCAGTCAAAAACACCAAAAATGAGTTTCTCCTGATGAGGATCATTATCCCATTATCCTGCTGGTGTCTTGAGCTCAGATAATAAAGTCACATACAATCAATTGTTAACTGCTTCTCCAAGGTCTTAGAATGTATCGTAGCACAGAGATTTACAGCTTTCAAACGCCTCAGACATCTCTAGCATAGAAGCAGACAGGAACGTTTCCACTATTTGCTATCCTAATTTGTTAAGGCTCATCCACAAACCCCCAGAGGCTTACACGGAAGTCTACTTCACTTTTAGTTTATATTTCAAATTGTCCTCGGGCCTTGCAAGGAGTTGATACACATTGTTTCACTGAGTTGTTCCACATCAAAGTCTCCTTAGATAACAAAATTTGAATAATGATAAATTCCTCTCAGTGACGGAGTAATCGTGCCTCCTTGTTTTCCATGTCTCCTAGTCCTCAGTTGAAAAAATGACCATGTCACTATCACACCACCTCCATCATGTGACAACTGTTCCCCAGGTCAAGTTGCTCCAGGATTCTCTTACCTGCTCATCAATTCTCTCGGGGCAGTTATGGTAATCACTTTACAATTAATTTTAAATAAAAGATTTAAGGGCCTTGCACATTTCCATTGTTTTATTTTTTACTTTGTACTAATACTTGTTTCTAAAACTAATTTTCTCAACATTAAATAGGAATTGTTAGAAAAAATTAATAATTTTCCCTATGTAAAATTCAATAGCTATTTAGGGTAGGATTTTCTAACCAATTCAGATGGTTTAAACACCCTCATTACTTAGCAATTCTTATTTATAATTATTAATTCAATATGTAATATGTACAAAGCACTTGTGGAAGACACTGAATATATAGTATGAAAAACAAGGTGCCATGAGGCAGTGATGGCACAGCCTTTAATCCCAGCAGTTGGAAGACAGAGACAGACAGATCTCTCTGAGTTTGGGACCAGACTGATCTACAGAGTGAGCTCCAGGATAAACAAAGCTATGCAGAGAAATTCTGTCTTAGAAAGAAAAAGAAAGAGAAAAGAATAAAGGGGGGAAAAATGCCACTCATCGTTTATGAACTTTATGTCAAACAGAAAAAAAAATCTTCCTCAAGTGGTTATGCGATTAATTTTAATTTAATCATAATAACTTAATCAAATTATTTTATTTAATTAAATCATAATAGATTCTAGAAAGAATAAATACTAAATACACATAAACTATAATGGAATTAATATTTTAGCATTGACAAGAAAGTCTGTGAGTTTTTTGACACAGTGAGTATTGAAGAGAGCTCCAAACGTGTGTGTGTGTGTGTGTGTGTGTGTGTGTGTGTGTGAGAGTGTGTGTGTGCGTGTGTGTGTGAAGGACTCAGTAACAGGGACACTTGAGTTTAGAGTAACAAGAATGACTTTAGAGTGGCAAGATATGGAAAGCACTAGAGATGGATACAAAAAATACTCAGCTCAGGCAAGTGATGTTGGGGATATAGTTCAGCGATAGACCACTGCCTTAAAAGTAGAAAGCCCTAAATCTAACCTCTAGCACAGCAATAAATAAATAAATGGAAAGATAAATTAGTTAATAAGGTACTTTCTTGCAAACACAAGAACCTGAGCTCAAACTCAAAATCTGATTAAAAACAAAAATCCCATGAGGTAGTGCATGCTTGTAATCCTGCCACTGGGGATGTAAAGATGGGTGAATTCCCAAAGCTAGTTATCCAGCTATTCTAGCCTACTTGGCAAGTCCTAGGCCAGTGAGAGGCCCTGTCTCAGAGAGAGATGGATGATAGGTAGGTAGGTAGAGAGATAGATGGATAGATAGATAGATAATAAGTAGATGATAGATGATAGATAGTAGATGATAGAAAGATAGATGATAGAAGATAGATAATAGATGATAGATAGTAGATGATAGAAAGATAGATAGATGATAGAAAGATAGATGATAGAAGATAAATGATAGATTGATAGTCAATTGATATATGATAGCTAGATAGTAGATAGATGATAGAAAGATGATAGATAGAAGATAGATGATAGAAAGACAGATAGATAGTAGATAGATGATAGATGATAGAAAGATAGATGATAGATAGATAGATAGATAGATAGATAGATAGATAGGAGTTGCTTGGCTTCCACACATTGTGTTCACATATTATGCATACTTGTATTTATCTATAAATCAGTAAATTAATATATAATGTCTTTTGTCCACATTAGTCAAGGATGGGTTCTACTTGTTAACATAATGAGACTCTATTGGATTTTAAGCAAGAAGATGATAGAATTATATAGACATGTTAAGATTATTCGCTAGCTTGAAGGGTGGAGAGGGTATAGGCAGGAGCAGAAACTGTGCTGGTAGCTAGGAGAAGTCTTCAATCTTTAGGGATAAAAGGATGTTAGCTGGCACCAATTCGGATGAGGGACGTGGGCTGGAGTAGTTGTAGAAAGGTTGATTGTATGGATAGAAGTGGAGGAAGGCAAAGATGACTAGTTCAAGGATTTCCCCAAAGTTTCTGATGTCTGCACTGGGTGAACAAAGGTACAGTGCTCACCAGGTAGCACTGAGAAGAGGCAGGTTGGGAGTGTGTGAGTTCCACTTCAGCCTTTGAGATAGTGAGAAGCCATTATAGTCAGGTGTAAACCTAGGTTTCCATGAATAGTCTTGGATTATAGTAAATATTTGAAATTCTCCCACTTATTGATTGTTGGTCTTAGTGTCTGTGCCACTGGTGTTATATTTAGGAAGTGGTCACCTGTGCCAATTCGTAGAAGTGTATTTCCCACTTTCTTTTCTATCAAGTTCAAAGTGGCTGGGTTTTATGTTGAGGTCTTTGATCCACTTGGATTTGAGTTTTGTGCAGGGTGATCTATTTGCATTTTTCTACACACTTCCATCCAGCTATGCCAACACCATTTGTTAAATATACTACCTTTTTTCCATTGAATATTTTGGGCCTCTTTGTCAAAGATCAGGTGTTCATAGGTTTTGGGGTTAATATCTGGATCCTCAATTCTATTCCATTCATCCACAAGTCTGTTTTTATGCCAGTAGCAGGCTGTTTTTATTACTGTAGCTCTATAGTATAACTTGAAGTCAGGGATGGTGATACCTCCTGAGGTTCTTTTGTTGAGTAAAATTGTTTTGGCAATCCTGGCTTTCCTGTTATTCCAAATGAAATTGAGTATTGTTCTTTCAAAGTCCAAAAAATATTGTGTTGGGATTTTGATGGGCAGTGCATTGAATCTGTAGATTGCCTTTGGTAGAATTGCCATTTTTACTATGTTG